>LN891074.1:18906-38966 GCA_900010015.1 Tuber aestivum
ATCTTATCCACCACGATACCTTCCTTTGGCCCGCCCGGGGTCAAAGTTTCCCTTCATCACTTTCATCATGGGGTCTTCACCCCCTCTCGTTCTGTAACCTCCTACCCAGCCTGACGGGGTCTCACAGGTTGGTGGGCAGGGTCGCTTATCACCTATCTTTCAGGCTCAAGGCCCCCCCTCGCTTAAACGCCCAGGCAGCGGCACCACTACCTCTCTACCACGATACTCACAGGATGACTTTGATAAGCCCAATGGGGCCTTTATGAGCATGTGTGATGGGTTCTTTGAGTCACAGGGATACACAGCACCAAACACGTTTGGAAAAGCCTTTCCCATTATTATCCACATGATGCAGATTCGGCACAAAGACTACAGGAAGGTGACCCATGGGCTAACCGAGCACATCACCGCCCTTACTGAGGAATTGGACGATCTCCGTGCCTCCATCCCCTCTCAGCCTGCTCCTATAACTGCCCCACCAGCACCCCCTACCACGAACACTACAGAGCAATCCTCTGTTCCTCCCATACCTCCTACCCTTCCTCATGCCCAACCTCCCGGCCCAGCAGCCCCCCCCTCTTAGGCTACTGTCGCTAGGAGGACAAGGAAGCCTTCTCAGAAACCCACAAAGCCTGGCTCCAAGCCAGCCAAATCCTCTTCTACCTCGGCTAAGCCCCTTACCGAAAAGAAAAAGGGCCTCACCATGCGCGAGCGTCGGCTTGTCATTAAGCGAGATGCCACTCCCCTCACTACAAATGCTGTACAGCCACGCGACAGCCTCAACCAGGCCTTGGCCTCTACCCTTACTCAGTCTGTCTCCATTCGGGATGGACATGTTACTCTCACTACCATGGACACGGTCCGAGCTACAAATGTCAACAGCAAAGTTGGCACCTTTTTGCACCTTATTCCGGGTGCCTCTACCGTCCACCTCGATACTCCAGCCACCCAGCTTTTGGTACATGGCATTGCTACCTCTACTTCCCTGGCTTCTCTTGCCCAGGAGGTCACTACATTTAACTCTGGCTTATCGCTTACTGAACAACCAAGGTGGCTTACTTCTGACTTAGTACAGATTGGCAAACTTGCCTCCAATGTTGTTATTTCCATTACTGGACCCAAGGCTCCCTCCTTCGTTGGCAAACGCCTCTCAGCCTTCTCTAACACATACCGTACCGAACGCCGTTTACGCCTCAATAAATTCACCCAGTGCGCCAACTGTCATCAATTTGGCCACCCCAGCATCAAATGCATCCTGCCTGCTTCTTGCCGCTGGTGCCTCCTCCCTCACTCTACTGGGGAACACTCCTGCCCCACCGCTACCTGCCGCCTTCGACGCCGTCCCTGCAGCCATACCACACTCAGGTGTGTGAACTGTGATGGCCCACTCGAATCCCACTCACCTGTCTGCCCTTCTTGCCCCCGTCCAGCTACCCAAGAGTTTGAGGATGCGGAGGAACATGAAGAAGAGGTGGATATAGATGGCTCTACATAGGTTGGGATACCTATAAATGGTGATGCCCTAGGAGTGTCTCGGGTTGGTTATTAAGGGGCAAGGGGTAAATGCCTCGATTGATTGCTTAGAGGACACTGGCTTCGTACCACCCCTTTGTCATGGCCCTTTGGGGACAAGTGCTGGAACGCTTTCTTGTGTGCTGGGTGGGGTTAAGGCTGGTGGATTTGGTTATGATATTATGAGGAATGAGGCGCGAGATCGGAGCAATGCTGTCAGTAGTAGTGATTTTTTTGTTTGAGCTGGGATTCCTGTGGCCTGGCTAGGTGGGACGTGTGTGTGCCGGACTGTTGATAGACCTGTACTTTAGCTTTCGTGTTTAGCTTGCACATGGAGGTGTTGGCTTGTGGGGTTACTCTGGTATCTCTAACGGGTCAGGATAGTTTGGATTTGGAGGTTATGGTATCTTGTATTTAGTTGCCTGTATTTTGCGGGGGTAGTAGGGCCCCAGTCCCATTGGTGGACCCGGCCAGCACTAAGCCTCTTGTCGGGGGGGCGCTCGATCATAAGCCAGATTTGGTGCGACAAGTCTAAATAAACTTAGATTCAATTCGGACACCCTTTCTTACGTTCCAAGGATACTTCCACCCTCCACGTCGTCCTTGACTTTATCTCACGATAATTTCAGGTTTTGTTTGTGAAGGAATCTTTGCCTTTACTTACATTTATTAACCTCGTAAGGCTTTGTCTTTACGTTTGTTGCCTTTAGGTTCTTCCTTTCCATCATTCATTCGCTTGAGTCGATCGCTTCGATGACTAAGCGAGGTTCTTCCCTTTCGGCAGGCAAGGTCATGCCGGCCTTGTCTTCCCTCCCGGCGTCGGTCGATGAGGCTTCTCTTCTTCGGAAGGAGGTCTCCCGCCTTCGCCACCATGTCTAGGTGCTGTCCTGTCGACTCCACTTATCAGAGCAGGAGCCTGCGGCGTTGGTTTCGGCTAGGCGTTCGCCCTCCCCTCCATCTGGCGGGCCTGGGGACATGACGCCGCGTCCCAGCGGGGGGGTGGCTGAAGATGAGGAGGAGGTGGCTACGGTGCGGCTACCCACAGTGGTGTCCTTCCCTTCGGGGATGCAGGTACCTGAGCCATTCGTGGCTGACCCCGGGGTGGTGGCTGGCCCTGTCGGTGTGGCGTCGGAGGTGCCTGGTGTGCCTTACTTCGCGGATTTGTTTGTCGGTTCTTCTCCCCCCCTGGCCGGACTGGAGCTGCCTTCGTCCTTCCTTGATGAACGATCGATTGATGGGTCTATCTCGTCGGATGGCGCGGTGGTTACAGTATTGGTGGATGTTGCTGACGGTCCCTACCTCCCCCCTGGGCACTTTCCCCGTGGGCATTGGCCTAAGGGAGAGAACCCGTATGTGTTGGGGCGGTACAAGACTCGGTTCCTGTAGGTGTTGCCTGTAGGGCGTCGAGCTGTGAGCTCGCCTCCGAGCGTGGGGGTCAGGATGTCTGATTTCCTCGGATTGAGGCTACCTGGGAAGCAGGCTAGAAAGCGGGCACTGGTGGAGGAGGTGGGAGTGCAGGGTGGGGTTGGGCATGTTGCTCATGGGGAGGCTGGTTCTTCCAGTGGTCGGCTGCGCAAACGGCGTTCGGGGAGGGGGCGTGGCCGGGAGTGGGGCCCGGCTTCGGCTTCTGTCTCAACGGCTATGCTGGATGCGACGTTCCCCGCTCTTCAGGAGTTTACCCCGGAGCAGTTGGCAGGGGAGGGGTATCGTCTTGGGGGGTCGGTGGGGGGTGATGGGTGGGATTCTACTGTGGAGGAGGATATGGATTTAGCGGTACGGTATTAAGACCGGATTTGATGTTTTTTGATTTATTTTATTTTGTGATGCTCGCGGGCCGTAACTCCCTTTACCTTGTTGGGTGGGACCAAGGACTTTGGTCGCTCTGTTCCTGTTTGATCGGGTATCAGGTTGTCGGTTGGGGCGGGAGTGATCGGGGCTGTTGATGAACTTGTACTTAGCTTTCATGTATGCTCGCTCGAGGAGGTGTTGGCTTATGGTGTTCTTTCAGGGTCACTGACGGGTCTGGACGGTCTGGGTTTGGAGGTTTCTTGGTCTTGTACATTGTTGTTATGCGCGCCGGTGTATTGTGGGGACCCCACCCCCAGGCAGTTGCTTTCAAGCGCTGTTCCGGTCCGCTCGTGGTCCCCCGGAGGCCCGCCTACCCTTATGGTAGGTGTATGAGAGATGATCGCTCATAGCATAAGCCTGCAAGGGGCGCACAAGTTTAAATATGAAATCAGATATAATTCGGACACCTGTACCTAGGAATTACACTCTCTTCTCTTCATGTCCTGCTGACCCCGTGAACCCTGAACCTGAACCCCTGGCCCCTGAACGTCATGCAACTCGCTTCAGTTGTACGCCAGTTTCTCGACCTCATCTCCAAACTCTCACCTGTCCCTGTTGTGGTGTGCCTTGGGCTACCTGACCCTCAGACCCTGTCCGTTTCACTCCGGTGAGTAAGCACCAATACCAAAGCTAAAGTACAAGTCCATCAACAATTTGGCACCCACCCATCCCACCTAGCCAGGCCACGGGAATCCCAGTACAACTAAAAAATCACCACCACCAGCAGCACAGCACCTGTCTCACACCCAAATTCCTCATAACATCATAACAAAAAAAATCCACCAGCATCGTACCCCACCCAGCACCCAAGAAAGTGTTCCAGGACTTGTCTCCTGAGAGGGCCATGACAGAGGAGCAGTACAAAGCCAGTCTCCTCTAAGCAATCTATCGAGGCAGGCATGGCAGCCAAACCCCTTGCACCATATTAACAAACTTGAAATACCCCTAGGGCTGGTACCACAGTCACCACAATCAACAAACTAGGGCGCCCCACAAACCAGGGCCCCAATACAAACACAAAGTAAATATGAAGGAGGCAATGACAGACTGTAAAAGCCAGTGGGGCCTATCTTCCACCCCTGGTATCCTACCACCAACCAGCTACCCACCTCCCAACCCAATACCTGAGCAAACGAAACAACACAGAACCCAAAGAAAAATAACCCAGCCACACCCGTAACCCTCCAGCCCAGTATGAACCCTGCGTGACATTTCGCTCACAGGACCAAGCGTAATAGTAACAAGAGCAAAACCATTACCACATCCCAACACAACTGACTCCCATCCAGACTTCAGCCCAGGCCCTGGGGGATAACAGCCCTCAAGCCATGTCCCCAGTGTTATTTCTCCCATCTAGCCACACATGGCTCCAAGCGCATTGCCTCTAGACATCCTTCAAGTCATCTAATGCATCAGGGGCAGATCAGGTCCGCCAGACCCAGCACCCCCAGGTGCCACACCACAACATTGATCCAGCCACCAGGCCGCATCTGGCAGAAGCCCAACCGAGACCTCAGGGCGACTATATATATCCGATGCCATAATGGCCAGCCATTGTCTGCCAGCACCACCACAGCTCAACTACTGCCACACAAATCAGCCACGGCCCCACAGTGCCCACCACCCAAACGTCTAGCGAAGGCCTCAAACATCAGACCAAGCACCAAAGAAACATGGAGTGCAGGATTCGTAGATGGGCATCAAGCTCTCATGTCGGGAGGACAGCCCCAAGCGACACCTGACAGAACAAAACTAGGTGGGACCAGAACCAAGCTGCGCGAAGGCCAAGGCATGGCCACTTCAAGAGACTGAGGCCACACACAACCCAGCAGCAAACAGCCCACTTATCTACCCACCCAGGCAGCGTAAACCTAGGAAGGTAGGCATGGAAATCCAGGCCAAAGGAAACAGGCCCAGAACAGGATCCTCAGGATAACCAGCCTCAGAACAGTCACGACTGTAGAGAGTAAGCACCGCCAGGTTAAGGGAGCCGAGGAATACCACACTTGCAATGGGTGTGATTGCCAAGACCGCCAACGCTCAATATAGCCATTGCCAAGGCCCCCACGTGAGTGTAACGACCCTACGTTATAGAGCTATGGCAACCTAAGTCTACGCCCATACATAAGGCCAAGAGGTTATATGGTAGACTAGGCGGGCATGCCTGAGCATGTCCAGGAGATACCTGATGGTCCGGGTATCCCGAAGAACAGAAGGTACTTAAGAAATAGGTGGACCTAAGTAGTGGAAGTAACGTGACCACATCGGTTTCGGCCTAAGGATAGGTCGGAAGGCCGGGTGAGTTTACCCTGTCTAGGTAAGTCACGTTACCCTGCCATGGAGACAAGTTTCGTGTCACCATGGATGTACTTACCCTACCTTTGGGACACTATTACCCTACCTTCCGTCGGAAACGTTCTCGGAAGGATTCCGTGTAATATTAGGATTGTTTGTTACGCAATGACGATCGACGGGCACTTGCTTGCACATTGATCGGAAGACTACGGGAGGAGCTAGAGTGCTCCGAACATGCTGTAACTTGGCAGAATTATTCCTAACAGGCACCTGCGGCCCCAGGGTTCGCCCCGGGTGTCATGGGCCAAAATGGGTGAAGTTGCCGTCTTACTAGTTAAATGGAATCATTGAAGACATGTCCATAACACTGTATACGTCGCTGCCGGCCGTCCGACCGGAAGCTGTTCGCAGGATATATAAAGGGGCCAAGGTGAGAAGGTCAGGTACCTTCTCCAAAAAAGAACGGAGTAAAACGGACCAAAACTGACGGAGTTAGCGTGAGCTATCCGGAAGGGTCCCCAGGGTAGTCCCGGGTAGTGCCGGAGACCTCTGGGAAGGTTTTACGCCAATCAAGCCTACACATGTCCCTTTGCCGTAGGCTCTTTGTAGGTTGTTGGAAGACTCTAATAGCATGATACTTATCACGCTGAGTGGTGTGCCGGAGGTAAGGTACCATGGGTAGCGCCCACGGGTCCCGCCACCGACACAGCTCTACGTGGGAGCGTCGTAGACCCCGTAAGTTCGCAATCAAGGAAGATAGAACTTAACCGGAGAACACCTGATGTCTACGGGTGCTTGCATAGTTCATAGCACATGGGAAGAGAGTCATTTAGTTAACTTTCCTAGGAGTCTGGACAGTTAGCCACTGACGAGACACCGATGCGCAGAGGTTTTCGCTCCGGCAGATGTATTGGTAAACACCTCGCAGGAACTGATGTGCATATGGGAGATTTCTGCTAGAGTGCGCTGACACCTTAAGCCCTTCGGGGATGCGGTAATGGTGCCGGGAACCCTTACGGAGAAGGGTATGCTCATGTTGGTCGGGGCAACCTGATGGGGGAGTTTTTGGTATAAGTCTGACTACTTGAAGCTTATACGAGAACTCTCCTGCCCCGACACAATCAACATCCTCTCGAGAGACTTTAATTGAGATAAGCTAGAGGTTAAAGATATTAAGTTTTACCGTTTACTGTTATTCTTTACACTTTACAAGAGTTGTGTTCGAGAAATTCGAAGTTTGGTGCGGTCGCATCCTTAGGAACCATCTACCTGAGGGAGCCCCCGTTACAGTATATCGTTAAGCGAGCTTCTCGCTTAACTCTCCTCCTGATTTATTTGATTTGAACCAACGTTAACTCATCATGGCTGCCTTAGCAGTCACGATTGAAGAGGGGACGTCGAGTTCCGAGAGCGAAAGCAGTTTTGAGATCGATGATAACCCATTAGAGGCTGCCCTCTTCAGGGCTTCGGTGATAGCTGACACCCGAGGCATCGGTGGGGCCAGCTCAAAATTGCTTCTCGATGCAGTCCCAATAGACCTCCCCGAAAACTGTCGCGATCTAATCCTTCATGATGCTGGCCTAGCCGCATTATCGTTTACGAATGACATTCCTTTCGCGAATGGAGTCTCTGAAGGCTTCAGTCATAAGGACGAAGAGGGAAAGACTATACCGGGACCTCCTACGATGTCGGTCGCCGAGTTTTCACGCCATTACGTCGAACCTTATATCCTACGCGAAGTGGCCCGCGAGGTCAGTAGTGCAAAAAAGGAGTTATTACATTGCAATAAGAAGATACAGAAGCAATTTAGGAAACAAATTGTGGAAAGTTCGGTGGAATGGATGAAAAGGCAGCAACAGGGATTGGTAGCGTTATTGAACAATCAATTCGCTATGAAGATAAGGATGGACGCATTGGAGAAGGCTTGGAAAGAGGGATACCAGAGTGACGAAGACAATGATGTCTTGATGATAGAGGCAGCTCCCGCGTTGCCTTTAGTGACAGATAAGCCTGATAACTATTCTCAGCAACTGACACTATATGCTAAAGATGAGCGATGGCGTCCAGAACTAAGTCCGTTAGGGTTACGGATCTTGGAAAGTCTGAAGAAGACAGAAGACAGTGAAATACCTTCTTCATTTGTCCTCGCCACCTCACGATCGCTCTCCACCTCAGTTGCGCGAAGTCACTCGGCAAGTCCAGTCGTCGGAACGCGACGAAAGACATCACCGCGGTTGCCTCGTCAAGCAGTCAATCGACCTTTACGGTCACCCTCTCCCTCCATCACGGTGACACCAGCTCCTCTGCCGTTACCGAAGTCAGATATCCCCCCTCCTCACGCGACGCCTCTAGGAGCCGCGCCCACACCAGTGGCAACTCCCATCCCGACCACGTGGCCAGCAATGAACCCCGGTTCACGGCTTGCGGAACGGATTGAGAATACTGTGGAGGGTTTCCAACCAACGCGTGCGCCCCCTCGTCCTCCCACAGCCTCACAAGGCACACCTGTCCCTGTCCCGGCGGCTACACCTAGCCAGACCAACTGGCCACCGATACAAGTGCCAATGGCACCGGTTAAACCTTCGGGTAATGCTGGATATTTGGGGTTCTCTGGTTTTGGACCTCCGCAAAATCCTATCGGACGTGGACAATGGTGTTATCCCACATGTCCTGGCTACGGCGGAAGACACGATCACTTCTGTCACGAGCCTACCTTTAAGCCACGGCGGGATAAGGAAAAGGGAAAGCAAGGACCCAACTGTGGGTATTGTGGGAAAAGGGGACATGAGGGACCTCTGATATACCCGGAGACCTGTCCGGCGTTTGCCGAATGGTTGAAGGTGTCGCAGGCTGCGCCAAACCCGATACCGTCGGGGAGTAGCCAGCCAGCAGGCTCAGTGCCGCCACAAGTACCGTCGGGAGGTGGTCCTCCGGATGACGGGAATCGTGGTGGTCAAGACGAGCGTTTTGATGGTTATGAGAGACCAAGGGAAACCTCTGGCGGAAACGCTGGGGGCAGCGGGGGTGGTAATCTACCTCCCGGCGGTGGATTCTTTGGGGCTGGCGGAGGGGATCCGGATGATTCCGACCCTGATGACAGCTCTGATGATGATGCCGATTCCCTACCTGATATCACGCCCTATTTGGAACCAAGTCGCAATGGCTGGAGCAATGAGAAGAAAGACCGATATGACCGTCGGGCAGATGCACTACGAGAGCGGTTGCAAAACCAATCTCGTTCCTCGTCAGACTCAAGACGCAGGAAGCCAGAGAAGCTAAGCGGCATCCCCACGTTTAAGGGAGCAATTGCCGACCTGACTAGTTTTCTGACCTTGGTCGAGGTCAAGTTCGAATACTTTTCCGATTGCCGTCTAACGGATATGGATAAGATCAACTTGGTTATACCTCTTCTCGAAAACGAAGCCCGCAACTGGTACCTTGGGATACACGCACACATCAATCGTGAAGCTGCGAAGCGAGCGGGCATGCCGTTCAATAAGAATGGTCCGCTCCGGACATGGAAGGGTTTCCGTGAACGGTTGGAGCAGAGTCACAGAGGTGATAATGTAAATCGGGATAAGAATCTTCTCGTGTGGAATAACCTAGTGATGACCCCCAACCAGAGCAGTCCGTACCTGGATAAGATTATCGATCTGATGTACAAGCTGAATTACATAGACCATCAACAGGTTAAGGATAAGGTTAGGGCTGGGATAAGTTCCGAGCTTCGAAAAGCATGGGCGTTGACGAAACCCCACCCCGAAGCCCTCAACGAGTACCTAGATTTGCTTCGGCAAGTTGGTCACGATTTGGAAGACGATAAACGTTTCGGACATCTCAATGACGAGAAGCCTTCGAAACCACGAGAAAGGAGAGAGCAGGAAACTTGTAAACCGACTGGAAGGTTTAAGAAGAAAGAGAAAGGTTGGGGTTGGAAGGACAACAAACCGCGGAAGACCGCTAATGTTGGCGCCGGAAAGCAGGCAGGGACGTCTGAGTATGCTATTGCTCATCGAGACATCCCTCAGAACCTGACTGAGAAACGACGCAACAATAAGCAATGTACCAAATGTGGGAGAGAAGGACACTTCTGGAGACAGTGTTCGGTTACCTCCCCTGTCGTACATGCTGTGAGGAATACCGCGGGAGTGAAACGGTCAGGACCAAAGGCGGAATCCTCCACTAGTGGCAATAAGCGACTTAAGCGCATTGAAGCGTCTCGGCCGCCGCCATCTGGCCCCAAACTTTTGGAAGCCCGAAAACCCTCACCTACTATTCTGGAGGTTGACACGGGTAGTGAACTAGGTAAGAACCTAACCCTATGGAGGAATGATAATGGCTAATTTTCTAGACCCGTGAAGGTCTGATGTAAAATAAATAGTCGCTCAAGGCACGGATTAAGGTAAGAACCCATCCGCGATGACTAGGTCTTCAGTGCTGACGAAGTCTTTGACATAGGAATGTTGGAAGACTACCTCGTCAGGTAGATGTTATGGTCGCACGGGGTACTCGGTTTCTTTCTTGTGGTTCTTGGGTTTAGTTATTTCTTATGGGTAGTTATGTTAATTCATGTTGGACATTTCGGGCAAATTACTTTCAGGTTTTTCTTTGATGAGCATTCTGCTCCGAGGGGTCGCTCTGGAAAATGGGAACCGCGCGACATTCGGATTGGGCACAACGATGCCCTGTTTGGCACCGGTTGACTGGACGACTCCGGAGAGCAAATGCAATTTTCTTGTCTTATATGGGTCGTTTGTCTTGTACTTTGGAATTGGTCTTAGGTTATTAGTCTTGAATAAAAGTTATCTTTCAAGTTTACCTGAGGAGGGTTCAGTACCCGAAATCATGCTGGCGTGATAGTAAACAGCACTCCAATTCCGTTTATTGATTAAATTCTTCTTGAAGCGTTTACCGACCCGTTGTGGCCGCTCTTGTGTCGAAAGGCAAGAGACTAGCAAGAATGAATACTAAGAGACAAAGCAAGAAGGCGCGGCACTCTAGCCCACCCAAGCATAGCAAGTCTATTCACTTACGAGTGACACTAGATTGGCGCATAGGGTGTAGGCAAGTAAGTGCGGAAGCGCTACTGTTATTGGATAGTGGGGCAACTGGTCCAGTACTAAGTAGTAAATGGATTAAGAGTACCCAAGCTCCTTGTGTACGGAGAAGGATTCATACTCCAATACACGATGCAAGTGGTAACCGTATACCGGGATCCGGTCTTCATTATACCAAGTCGTTGGATTTGAAGATAGGCGATCACGTGAATGGTATGCGCTTTGAGGTAGCAGATATGGCTGACACTCGTGTCCATGGCTATCTGCCTATGTCGTGGTTAAAGGACCACAACCCGGACATCGATTGGAAAGTAGGATCAATGACCTGGCGCTCAGATGTTTGTAAGGCGAATTGCCTGACAAAGCAGAGGCAGTTAGTTTATATGACAGATGAGAAACTGTTAGCGGAAGATCCCGAAAATGTATACTTTCTCGGGACCGTACAGTTCTTGGATGATAAAGGCGAAGATGTCACAGTCCAGCTTCTACCGGAGTATAAGGATTTCGGAGACATCTTTAGTCAGGAGCGCATAGATGCATTACCGGAGCATACAAAGTATGATCATAGGATTCATTTAATTCCGTGAAGTACACCGCCCTTTGGGCCTATCTATCCACTAGCAGAAAGGGAGCGTAAAGCGCTCCGTGAATTTGTAAATGAAATGTTATGGACAGGGAAGATAGAAAGATCTACTTCCTCATCCTCGGCTCCTATACTTTTTGTACCAAAACCAGATGGTACTTTAAGATTGGTAATAGATTATCGAGGATTGAATAAGATCACGGTGAAGAACAGATATCCACTCCCATTGATGAATGAATTGCGAGGGAGGCTTTCAAAAGCTACGGTGTATAGCTTGATGGACCTGAACAATGGGTATTGGGGAATCCGGATGGCCGAGAAAGCCAGAGGAGATACCTACTCGCATGAGGAACTCACCGCCTTTCGCAGTGAATTGTGATTACATCAATTTAAAGTGGGGCCTTTGGGCTATGTAATGCCCCCGCCACCTTCCAGAGTATGATAAATGACATATTTCGGGACATGCTGGGTGAAGGAGTCGTCGCATACGTGGACGATATCCTGATTTACTCAGAGACCATAGAAGAACATGTCTCTCTGGTCAGGCGCGTGATGGAAAGGCTACGGAAGCACCGACTATGTGCAAACATAAAGAAGTCGTTCTTCCACAAAAGTGAAATAGAGTTCCTTGGTTATAGGATATCTGAAAAAGGGATATCCATGACAACGAAGAAGGTGGATACCATGTTGGATTGGAAACCACCAACTAGCGTCGTCGGAGTCCAAAGTTTTATGGGCTTCGCCAACTTCTACAGAAGGTTCATAGAAGGGTTTAGTAAATTAGCGAAACCTTTGACAGACCTTACTAAGAAGGATGTCCGATTTGATTGGACCCAGGCATGTAGTGAAGCTTTTTTCGCATTAAAGAAGGCTTTCACCACTGGACCAATCCTAGCACATTTCGATCCGGTCCGCCAGACAAGGCTGGAGACGGATGCGAGTGACTTTGCATTAGGTGCTATACTGTCTCAGTTCTGTGAAGATGAGAAGTGGCAGCCAGTGGCCTTTCATAGTAGGAAGTTCCACCCAGCGGAGATAAATTATCATGTACATGATAAGGAAATGACTACCATAGTGGCGGCATTCAAGGAATGGGAACATCTGTTTTGGTCGGTAGAGGGTGAGATCTCGGTTTACACAGATCATAAGAACCTGGAGTACTTTAATAGTACTAAAACCCTCAAGCGCCGGCAACATCGTTGGGCAGAATTCCTACAGCCGTTCAATTTCAAGGTAGTTTACCGAGAAGGAAGGCTGAATACAAAGGCTGATGCACTATCAAGGCGTGGAGACCACCGCCCTGAAGGGGGGAGTAATTCTCTATCAGAGACACCAAAGCCATTTTTTCGCCCCGGACAATGGATTGTGGGACAAGAGCGAGACCTCTTACGTCCTCATTCATTGGCTGTCTGTCAAGGCTACCGGTTGCAGTCCGCATTCTTGGATGCATTACATGCTGCTGCGAAAAAGGACCCTGCTTATATGAGGGATCTAAAGGCTGTATTGGCGGGAGACAAAGGAGTCGACCGCAATCTGACAATAGAAAGGGACACTCTTACCTACAAAGACAAGATAGTAGAGCGAGATCTTCTCCTCTACAAGAATAGGTGGTACATTCCGGATTCACAGGATCTAAAGGACAAGATCATGGAAGCCGAACATGACTCCCGTATCGTGGGGCACTTTGGGACATACAAGTCGGTAGGCAGGATTAGGGCTAACTTCTTCTGGCCTAAGATGGATGAGAGCATTACGGAATATGTTCGTACATGTGATGCCTGTCAATGGAACAAATCCGTTAAGCATAAGAAGTTTGGCCTGTTGGAACCTGTTGGTGTACCCTTGAGACCCTGGACAGACATCTCAATGGACTTCATAGTAGCACTACCAGAATCAGAGGGGTATACCAAAATTTGGGTAATCGTGGATAGGTTCTCAAAGATGGCACACTTCATACCTCTGGCCACAGAAATCCCGATAAAGGATATGGCTCTGATATTCCTAAAGGAAGTTTGGCGGCTCCATGGGCTCACAGAATCTATTATCTCCGACCGAGATAGCCGATTCACATCCAAGTTTTGGATGAGCCTGATGCAACAGTTGCAATTGAAACTACGGTTATCGACCGCTTTCCACCCTGAAAGTGATGGGCAGACTGAGCGGGTGAACCAAACCTTAGAACAATACTTAAGAAATTATTGTTTATATCAACAAGATGATTGGGCATCGCTATTACCTTTAGCGGAGTATGCATACAATACATCTACCTCCGAGTCCACTAAGTTATCTCCGTTTGAGATCAACTATGGTTTTAACCCAAGGACCAACTGGTCGGGTACAGTTTCGGAGCAGCAAGGTGTTCATCCCAGTAGCGAGCTATTGGTAAGGAACTGGGAAGGTGTCTGGCAGGAAGTCCGAGATACACTTAAGCGAGCTCAAGAGAGACAGCGGAAATGGTACGACCAGAAACGGTTACCATCGCCGGAATACGTTACAATGGAAGATGTGACAAATGGCAGGGCCAAGAAAGCTGATCGCGTGATGCTAAATCGAAAGAACATCCGCAGCAAGCGACCTATGGAGAAGCTAGACCACCGAATGTTTGGGCCCTTTGTGGTCCAGCGTAAGGTTGGTAGCCGAGCTTACGAACTCCAATTGCCTGCCCGTTGGTCAATTCATCCCATATTCAATGTCGGACTCTTAGAACCCTATCGTGAGGACCGAAGTAGTAGAAGAACTAACGAAGTTCCCGTCCCTGAGATAGTAGACAATGAGCCCAGCTATGTTATTGAGGCAGTAGTAGACAGTCGATGGTATGGTAATATGAAAGGGAAGTTTCCTAATCGCTTCGTACAGTACCTAGTTTCATGGGAAGGCTATGGCACAGAGGAGAACTCTGGGGAGCCATATGAGATGCTAGAGGGCACCGGCTTACAAGCCATGAAGGATTTCCACCATAGGTATCCCCACAAACCCAGCGACCATAGGGTTGAGGGCAAACCGGATCGCGGAAATAAAAGACGATGTTAGCGGACCGGGTCGGTCCTTAGCGAAGAGAGGAGTGATGTAACGACCCTACGTTATAGAGCTATGGCAACCTAAGTCTACGCCCATACATAAGGCCAAGAGGTTATATGGTAGACTAGGCGGGCATGCCTGAGCATGTCCAGGAGATACCTGATGGTCCGGGTATCCCGAAGAACAGAAGGTACTTAAGAAATAGCTGTACCTAAGTAGTGGAAGTAACGTGACCACATCGGTTTCGGCCTAAGGATAGGTCGGAAGGCCGGGTGAGTTTACCCTCTCTAGGTAAGTCACGTTACCCTGCCATGGAGACCAGTTTCGTGTCACCATGGATGTACTCACCCTACCTTTGGGACACTATTACCCGACCTTCCGTCGGAAACGTCCTCGGAAGGATTCCGTGTAATATTAGGATTGTTTGTTACGCAATGACGATCGATGGGCACTTGCTTGCACATTGATCAGAAGACTACGGGAGGAGCTAGAGTGCTCGGAACATGCTGTAACTTGGCAGAATTATTCCTAACAGGCCCCTGCGGCCCCAGGGTTCGCCCCGGGCGTCATGGGCCCAAATGGGTGAAGTTGCCGTCTTACTAGTTAAATGGAATCATTGAAGACATGTCCATAACACTGTATACGTCGCTGCCGTCCGTCCGACCGGAAGCTGTTTGCAGGATATATAAAGGGGCCAAGGTGGGAAGGTCAGGTACCTTCTCCAAAAAAGAACGGAGTAAAACGGACCAAAACTGATGGAGTTAGCGTGAGCTATCCGGAAGGGTCCCCAGGGTAGTGCCGGGTAGTGCCGGAGACCTCTGTGAAGGTTTTACGCCAATCAAGCGTACACATGTCCCTTTGCCGTAGGCTCTTTGTGGGTTGTTGGAAGACTCTAATAGCGTGATACTTATCACGCTGAGTGGTGTGCCGGAGGTAAGGGACCATGGGTAGCGCCCACGGGTCCCGCCACCGACACAGCTCTACGTGGGAGCGTCGTAGACCCCGTAAGTTCGCAATCAAGGAAGATAGAACTTAACCGGAGAACACCTGATGTCTACGGGTGCTTGCATAGTTCATAGCACATGGGAAGAGAGTCATTTAGTTAACTTTCCTAGGAGTCTGGACAGTTAGCCACTGACGAGACACCGATGCGCAGAGGTTTTCGCTCCGGCAGATGTATTGGTAAACACCTCGCAGGAACTGATGTGCATATGGGAGATTTCTGCTAGAGTGCGCTGACACCTTAAGCCCTTCGGGGATGCGGTAATGGTGCTGGCAACCCTTACGGAGAAGGGTATGCTCATGTTGGTCGGGGCAACCTGATGGGGGAGTTTTTGGTATAAGTCTGACTACTTGAAGCTTATACGAGAACTCTCCTGCCCCGACACAATCAACATCCTCTCGAGAGACTTTAATTGAGATAAGCCAGAGCTTAACGATATTAAGTTTTACCGTTTACTTTTATTCTTTACACTTTACAAGAGTTGTGTTCGAGAAATTCGAAGTTTGGTGCGGTCGCATCCTTAGGAACCATCTACCTGAGGGAGCCCCCGTTACAGTGAGGGAGCCCAGCAGCCAATCGCCCACCACTACCACAATCCCTGCTGTAGAAGTCAAGACAGGAGGCGAACCACCAGGGTCAAAGGCATTCCCACCCACGGCGGACAAGAAAGTAGACCCCACAACCACCCATAGTAGCCACACGAACTGAAAACATCATGGGAATGCGAGGAAACAACCTTGTAGGATTCTGATAAAGGATGTAGCCAACAGCCAGGTATTCCCACACGAGCAGGGGACCCGACTGTAAAAGTATGATGTGATTAGTACGCCGAGTTAAAGATACAGAGCGGTCATCAATCGACTGTGTAGGCGTTAGTGTCCCTGGAAACAATGCGTGAAACAACCAAAGGGTGGGCCTTAGAACTCTAACACAAAGAATAGAGGCACCCAATCCTCTCAGCAACAGGGTGCTCGCCCCACAGCAACCACTCCCAACCATCCCAATGAATACAAAATCCTGCCAGTGAACGAGTACTGGAAAGCTGGAATATTTTTTTACTGAAGAGAAGACTCGTTAAGCAAAAGAGAAGGCCCCAGAGCCCATACAGCCTTACGATAGAGACGAGCTAAGAGGAGGCGAAATGAGTCCCACAAAACAAATGAATAGCAAACAACAACTCGACCAATATCAACTTCACCCTGCAGGACTACTAGGCGAACCCAGATCACTCCCCTACAAGTATCAGAAAAAAGGCTTCATCTTCGCCGTACGGGAATGAAAGAACAGGGTGTCAAAAGGAAATTCCCAGATTGCGTAAAGAACGTAAAATATGAGGAGGCATACCTCCTTATATAGATAGGCAATCCTCCGTGATCACTAATACAAAAGAAAGTCCTTGGCGTCGGGCGCAGCTGCGATCCTTCCATCAGGTTCCACTAGTTTCCGTCAGACGGCAACCTATTCCAATCATAACACAAAAGAAATCCTACAATACAGCCTTGTTGGCATACCCTTGTTGGCGATCTTGGGCCAAGGCGATCTCAGTCTTTAGGTGGTCGTGGAAGTCTTTGATGTGATCCACAAACCTTCCTGCATCAGGTTCATTGGTGACCTCATCGGGGGCGTCCAAGAAATCCACCCAGGGGTCATAGCCATAGTTGGCAAAGAAAGGAGAGATGCTGGTAGACTCAGAGGCGTGGTTGTTGGTCGCGAACTCAGCCATGGGGAGCCAGAGGGATCAATTGTCCTGCCGGTAATTGACAAAGGCCCTCAAGTACTGTTCCATGATAGCATTGATGCATTCGGTCTCACCGTCTGTTTGGGAGTGCAAGGCAGTTGACATCTTCGTTTCCACTTGTAGTCTTTCACACATGGTTCTTCAGAAGTTCGCGATAAACTGGGTACCTGGATCGGAGGTGATTGTCTTTGGGAGGCCGTGATGTTTCCAGATGTGGCAGAGGTATAGGTCAGCAAGGGTCAGAGCATCAATGGTGGTGCGAGAGGCGATCAGGTGGCACATTTTGAACCTTTGGTCTACCACCACTAGCATAGCGTCATTCCCTTGACTCTATGGCAGGCCAGTGGCAAAGTTCATGGAGATTGTCATGGCTACCTCACCCGGTATGGGAAAGGAACATTGGACTTTTGGTTGCATATATTGGTTGTGGCTTTCTTGGTTGCATAGTAGGATTTCCTTTGTTTTATGATTGGGATAGGTTGCCACATGACAGAAACTGGTGGAACCTCATGGAAGGATCCCGGCTGCCTACAACGCGAAGAACTTTCTTTTGCATTGGTGATCATGGAGGATTTCCTATATATATAAGGGGGTGTGCCCCCTTATATTTTATGTTCTTTACGCAATCTGGTAATCTCCTTCGGACACCCTTTCTTACGTTCCAAGGATCCACCTAACCTCCACGTCGTCCCTGACTTTATCTCGCGATAACTTCAGGCCTTGTTCGTGAAGGAATCTTTACCTTCGCTTACAGCTTTTAACCTCGTAGGGCTTGTCCTTACGTTTGTTGCCTTTAGGTTCTTCGTTTCCGTCGTTCGTTCGCTTCGGTCGGTCGCTTTGATGTCTAAGCGAGGTTCTTCCCTTTCGGCGGGCAAGGTCGCTGCGGCCTTGTCTTCCCTTTCGGCGTCGGTTGATGAAGCTTCTCTTCTTCGGAAGGAGGTTTCGCGCCTTCGCCACCACATCTCGGTGCTGTCTCGTCGACTCCACTTGTCGGAACGGGAGCGTGCGGCCCTGGTTGCGGCTAGGCGCCCGCCCTCCCCTCCATTCGGCGGGCCAGGAGACATGATGCCGCCTCCCAGCGGGGGGGTGGCTGATGAGGAAGAGGAGGTGGCGTCCTTCCCTTCGGCGATGCAGGCGCCTGAGCCATTCGTGGCTGAGCCCGGGGTGGTGGCTGGCCCTGCCAGTGTGGCGTCATGGGTGGCTGATGATGCGCCCGTGTTCGCGAATTTGTTCGTCGGTTCTTCCCCCCCCCTGGCCGGACTGGAGCTGCCTTTGTCCCCCGTCGATGAAGGATCGATTGATGGGTCTCTCTCGTCGGGCGGTTCGGTGGTTACGGTATTGGTGGATGTTGCTTTGGGTCCGGACCTCCCCCCCGGGCACTTTCCCCGTGGGCATTGGCCTATGGGGGAGAACCCGTATGTGGTGGGGCGGCACAAGACTCGGTTCCCTTCGGTGGCGCCTGTAGGGCGTCGAGCTATGAGCTCACCTCCCAGTATGAGTAAGGGGGTTAGCATGTCTGACTTCCTTGGGTTGAGGTTGCCGGGGCAGCAGGCTAGGAAGCGGGCACTGGTGGAGGAGGAGGGAGTGCGGGGTGGGGTTGGGCATGTTGCTGGTGGGGAGTCTAGTGCTTCCGGTGGTCGGCGGCGCAAACGGCGATCGGGGAGGGGGCGTGGCCAGGAGTGGGGCGAGGCTTCGGCTTCTGTCTCGAGGGCTGCGCTGGATGGAACCTTCGCCGCTCTCCCGGAGTTTACCCCTGAACAGTTCGCTGAGCTAGGGTACTCTCCGGGAGGGTTGGTGGGGAGTGATGGGTGGGATTCTACTGTGGAGGATGATATGGAACTTGCGGGACGGTATTAAGACCGGATTTGATATTTTTTGATTTGTTTTATTTTTTGAGATGGTCGTGGGCCGTAACTACCTTCCCCTCGCTTGGTGGGACCAAGGACTTCGGTCGCTCTGTTCCTGTCGGGTTGGGTGTCGGTTTGTCTGTTGGGGCGAGTGTGATCGGGACTGTTGATGGACTTGTACCTAGCTTTCGTGTTTGCTCGCTCGCGGAGGTGTTGGCTTGTGGGGTTCTTTCGGGGTCTCTAATGGGTCTGGACGGTTTGGGTTCGGAGGTTTCTTGGTCTTGGATATTGTTGTTATGCGCGCCGGTGTATCGTGGAGACCCCGGCCCCAGGCCGTTACTTTCGAGTACGGTTCCGGTCCGGTTGTGGTCTGCCGGAGGCCCGCCTGCCCTTATGGTGGGTGTATGATAGGATGATCGCTCGACCATAAGCCATGTTTTGGCGTGGCGAGTATAAATAAAATTAGATACAATTCGGACACCCTGTCTTACGTGCCAGGGAATTATCTGATCTACCACAATACGTTCTCTTTGGCCCGACCGGGGTCCAAGTTTCTCCTCATCACTTCCATCATGGGGTCTTCGCCCCCACTCGTTCCGCAACCTCCTATGCAGCCTGATGGGGCTTCGCAGGGTCGGCTATCACCTATCTTTCGGCCTCAGGGCCCCTCCTTGCTTAAACAACCACGCAGTGGTACCACCTCAGCTATACGATACTCAGGCGATGACTTGGCGGCTCCTAATGGCGCCTTCATGCAAATGTTTGAACAGTTGGCAGAAGCAGAGAAGACTGAAGCACCGTTCAGCTTTGCAAAAGCCTTTCCAATTATGATCTACATGATGCAAATTAAGCACCAAGACTACAGGAAGGCGACTGATAGGCTAACTGAGCTCATCACTGCCCTCACTGAGGAACTGGATTTCCTCCACACGTCCACTCTATCCCAGCCTGCTCCCACCACTGCCCTGCCGGTACCTCCTACTACCAATACAGAGCATCCCTCTATACCCCCTCTACCTCCTACCATTCCTCATACCCAGCCTCCTGGCCCGGTGTAACGGGGGCTCCCTCAGGTAGATGGCTCCCAAGGATGCGACCGCACCAAACTTCAAATCTCTCAAACACAGCTCTTGCAAAAGTATAAAGAATAAAAGTAAAT
>LN891074.1:39657-91951 GCA_900010015.1 Tuber aestivum
ATCGAGACCCTTAGGAAAGCTAACTAAATGACTCTCTTCCCATATGCTATGACCTATGCAAGCATTCGTAGACATCAGCTGTCTTCCGGCTAAGTTCTATCATTCTTGATTGCGAACTTAGGGGGTCTACGACGCTCCCACGCAGAGCTCTGTCGGCGGCGGGACCCATAGGCGCTACCCATGGTCCCTTACCCCCGGCACACCACTCACCGTGATAAGTGTCAGGCTATTAGAGTCTTCAAACAACCCACAAAGAGCCTACGGCAAAGGGGCACGTGTAGGCTTGAGTGGCGTAAAACCTTTCCAGATGTCTCCGGCACTACCCGGGACTACTCTGGGGACCCTGCCGGATAGCTCACGCTAACTCCGTCAGTTTTGGTCCGTTTTACTCCGTTGTTTTTGGAGAAGGTACCTGACCTTCTCACCTTGGCCCCCTTATATATCTTGCGAACAGCTTCCGGTCGGACGGACGGCGACGACGTATACAGTGTTATGGACATGTCTTCATAGATTCCATTTAACTAGCATAATGGCAACTCCACCCATTTTGGCCCATGACGCCCAGGGCGAACCTTGGGGCCGCAGGTACCTGTTAGGAATAATTCTGCCAAGTTATAGCTTGTTCGGAGCACTATAGCCCCTTCCGTAGCCTTCCGATCACAGTGCAACTAAGTGCCTGTCGATCGTCATTGCGTAACAAACAATCCTAACATTTCCCGGAATTCCTCCGAAAACATTTCCGAAGGAAGGTAGGGTAATAGTGTCCCAAAGGTAGGGTAAGTATGTCCATGGTGATACGAAACTGGTCGCCATGGTAGGGTAACGTGACTTCCTTAGGTAGGGTAAACTTACCCGGCCTTCTGACCTATCCTTAGGCCGGAGCGGACATTGTCACGTTACTACCACTACCTAGGTACACTAAATCTTAAGTACCTTCTGTTCCTTTTAGAGATCTCCGGACCATCGGATATCTCTCGGACATGCGCTTGCATACCCACCTAGTCTACCAGCAAACCTCTTGGTCTTTTGTATGGGCGTAGACGTAGGTTACCATAGCTCTATATCGTAGGGTCGTTACACCCGGCAGCCCCCTCTTCTTGGGCTACTGTTACTAGGAGGGCAAGGAAGCCTGCTCAAAAACCTGCGAAGCCTAGTCCCAAACCAGCCAAGTCCACCTCTACCTCAGTTAAGCCCCTTACCAATAAGAAAAAGGGCCTCACCATGCGCGAGCAGCGACTTATCATCAAAAGAGACGCTACCCCGCTTACCGCTACTGCTGTACAGCTACGCGACAGCATCAACCAGGCCTTGCCCTCTACTCTCATCCAGTTTGTCTCCTTCTGGGATGGGCATGTTACTCTCACCACTATGGATATGATTAGAGCCACAGTTGTCAACAGCAAAGTTGGCACCTTCTTGCACCTCATTCCTAGTGCCTCCACCGTCCACCTTGACAGCCCTGCTACCCAGCTTCTGGTATATGGTATCGCTACCTCTACCTCTTTGGCTTCGCTAGCCCAAGAACTCACCACTTTTAACTCAGGCTTATCACTTACGGAACAGCCTAGGTGGCTCACCTCAAATTTAGCACGTATCGGCAAACTCGCCTCAACTATTATTATTTCCATCACTGGACCTATGCCTCCTTCTTTTGTAGGCAAACGCCTCTCTGCCTTTTCCAACACCTACCCCACCGAGTGCCGTCTACGCTTTAACAAATATACCCAGGGTGTCAACTGTCACAAGTTTGGACACCACAGCATCAAATGCATCCTGCCTGCCTCCTGCCGCTGGGGCCTCCACCTGCACTGTACTGGGGATCACTCCTGCCCCACTACTACCTGTTGCCTTCACAGCCATCCCTGCAGCCATACCACACCCAGCTGTGTGAACTGTGATGGCCCGCATGAATCACACTCACCTGTCTGCCCTTTACGCCTCCGTCCGGATACCCAAGAATCTGTGGCTTCAGAAGAACATGAGGAAGAGGTAGACATAGACAACCCCATATAGGTTGGGATACCTATGAGGATGATGCCCTAGGGGTGTCTTGAGTTGGTTATTACGGTGCAAGGGGTGTAGCTGTTGTGCCTGCCTCGACTGATTGCTTAGGGGAGACTGGCTTTGTACCGCCCCTCTGTCATGACCCTTCCGGGGGACAGTGCTGCAATGCTTTCTTGGGTGCCGGGTGGGGTTGATGGTGGTGGATTCTATTTGTTATGATGTTATAAGGAATTTTGGTACCAGACCGGAGTAATACTGCCAGTGGTAGTGATTTTTTGATTTTGCTGGGATTCCCATGGCCTGGCTAGGTGGGACAGGTGGGTGTTGGGACTGTTGATGGACTTGTACTTAGCTTTCGTGTGTTGCTTGTGATGGGGGTATCGGCTTGTGGGGTTACCTTGGTGTCTCTAATGGGTCAGGATGGTTTGGGTTGGGAGGTTTTGGTATCTTATATTTAGTTGCCTGTTTTTTAGTGAGGGTAGCAGGGCCCCAGTCCTATAGGTGGATCCCGGTCGGCGTTAAGCACCTGTTAGGGGGGCGCTCGTTATATGCCCGATCGTGGTGCGACGCGTAAAAAGAATATATTAGATTGAATTCAGACACCTTTACCGAGGAATTACAGTCTCTTCTACTTCACGCCCTCCTGAACCGCTGAACCCTGACCCAGAACACCAGAACCCCGAACCTCATCCGACTCTGTAACGTGTTCGTACCGGGGTGTTAGTCACGCTTCCGGGTACAATAGGAGTAGCGCACAAGTTGATCTACAACCTATGGGCGTACTGTGCTAAGGGAGGCTCCGAGAGAAAGATATTAAGAATAGGGACTTGAAGAGATAACCATTCAACCAAGTATATTAGAAATACTCTGTCCGTCGAAGTCTGCTGTTCCTCCAAGGGATTCAGCGGTCTTTAAATATAAGATTTCGTCCATGTTCAGCATGGACGACTTCCTCAGTATCCGTTCACTCATCCCGCAAATCAAACAAACTGAGTATCAAAGGATACTCGAAAATACAAGTAAAACAAACTGAGTATCAAAGGATACTTGAAACCACAAATAAAACAAACTGAGTATCAAAGGATACTCGAAACCACAAGTAAAACAAACTGAGTATCAAAGGATACTCGAAACCACAAGTAAAACAAAACATAAAGCAAATCCTTGAACCGAACGGACTGAACTCCAGTTCCGGTTACATTCCCCAAAACAAAACATCTGTTTGCCTAAGCAAATCAATGATCTCAAAAATCAAAGTCCTCATAAAAATCTTCGCCATATTCTTTATCACCTAGCGCCCAATCTCCATCACCAATACAAAATACACATGTCCGAAATTGCAAAAAACAATTTGAATAAAGGAAATAAAAGTCACAGTAATCGCGGATACCTGCCGCTTTTTCCCATACTTCCACTAGTAGGTCCTCACAATTGGGGCAGTAATCAACTAAAAGGGTATCAAAGTAGTTCTCAAGTAGGATAGCACCACGGTCCACCAACAGTCCCACAAGCTGATGGCGTAGCCTCACATTCAGTTCCTCATAGTTTTCCTTCCTTAAGGTATTCGGATAGGGAGTGTGCTGTTAGATAAAGGTATCTATAACATCTGCCATTGTTTGGTCTTCGTCACTGCTGCTCTCAAACTCGTTTGCGTCATAGGGGGCCTGTAACCGGAACTGGAGTTCAGTCCGTTCTGTTCAAGGATTTGTTTTATGTTTTGTTTTACTTATGGTTTCGAGTATCCTTTGATACTTAGTTTGTTTTACTTGTGGTTTCGAGTATCCTTTGATACTTAGTTTGTTTTACTTGTGGTTTCGAGTATCCTTTGATACTTAGTTTGTTTTATTTGTGGTTTCGAGTATCCTTTGATACTCAGTTTGTTTTACTTGTGGTTTCGAGTATCCTTTGATACTGAGTTTGTTTTATTTGCGGGATGAGTGAACGGATACTGAGAAACTGGTCCATGCAGGACATGGACGAAATCTTGTATTTAAAGACCGCTGAATCCCTTAGAGGAACAGCAGACTTCGACGGACAGAGTATTTCTAATATACTTGGTTGAACGGTTACCTCTTCAAGTCCCTATTCTTTATATCTTCCTCTTGGAGCCTCCCTTAGCGCAGTACGCCCATAGGTTGTAGATCAACTTGTGCGCTACTCCTATTGTACGCGGAAGCGTGATTAGCACCCCGCTGCGAACACGTTACATTTTTTTAACCTCAGCAAGTGGTTAGAAACTTGTGTGCAAGATCACGGATCGACAGGCACAACCCAGGGAAGCTAGTACGAAGGCGGAGCAGCCCAGCAGTGGCCCGCCTACCCCACCTCCACAATAGACCCTCTCATGACGCGCAGTGGGAAACAGGTCTCCAGAGAAGGGCTAACGAAGCCTAAGAGACCAGGCCAAGCGAAAGGCCCAAAGGACGGATTTGCGATCGACGATCCAGGAAGACAGCTAGCTCGAGACCAGGCAGCTCAGGATTTCAAGGGATCCAAGGAAGAGTTCAGCCAACAAAGCCTATCCACGCCCGGAGGCTTTCCAGTCACCCCCGGAAAGGGAAAGCAACCCAGAACTAGCAGTAGTTCATCAAGACCACATACAGAAGGCGCAGGTGCGGCACCTGACCCAGAAGACAACAGTAGTAGCAGCAGTAGCGACAGTGAAGACAGCATGGCAAGCTCAGCAAGAGACCCACCTGGAGGTCCCCCGGGGCCGCCAGACCCTCCCGCAGGAGCACATGGAGGCGGTGGCATACCAGCCAGTCCTCCAAGGATCAAACTCCCTCTACCTGCGAATTTCTCAGGAAAAGGTGAAGACCTAAAACCCGAAGCCTTCCAGCGATGAGAAACAGCGGTGCACCAATACCTAAGACTGCACGGAATCAATATTGAGGAACACAACACGGGAATGTATATCGGAGCCTTCTGTGAAGGCAGAGCCCTCGATGCCTACCAGCAGTGCATGGACGCATACGGCGAAGGAGCCAGAGCAACAAGGGGACTAGAGGCCCTAAAGGAACGATTCCAATCATCCCGTAATAGCGAAGAGATATTCAAAGTCTTCAACAGCATCAGCCAGACCCACGGTGGAAAAACAGAGCGAATAACCAAGATAGCAACAGACCTCTTAGTCTATGCAAAGCGTATGCCGCGCGGTGCAGTATCTGCCTACATGCAGAAGCGTCGATTCTATGATGCTATGCATCCCCTACTGCGGAGGGAAGTGGAACCGATGGAAGAAGATGATGATGACATCCATCATATCATAAAAAGAGCAGAACGGAAGGATGCAATACTGCATGAAACCAATGCCTATGGAACGAAGCCCTCGCCATCACCTCGAAGGGAACAGCAAGACAATGGGCCAGGACCATCAAGGGTGAAGAAGTCCAAGTTTCAGAAAAACGCGAGGCAGTCTACTAAGGAGAAACGAAGAGAAAAAGGAGAGTGTTTCGAATGCGGAAAGACCGAACATATGGCCCGAGACTGCCAAACCAAGAAGGGCAAAGGAAAGGCAATCAAGAAGGAGCCTGCAGCGAACTACATGGAACCAGAGGAATACGAAGATGTGCAAATCAACACCATGGAAGCACAGTGCTTCGTGGTCCAACCAAAACCCGGGAAGAAGCCCCACCGAGTACTCGAAGGAACCATCCAGATTAATGGACACCCTGCTCGAGTCCTTTTTGATACAGGAGCTAGCGGTACGGACATGATCAGCAATACCTTTGCGGCTACCCACGGACTCAAAACCGAAGCCCTCCAACAACCGATTCCCATTGCTATGGCGGTAAAAGGATCCCGCTCCACCAGCCATAAAACCGCAAATGTCTCAATCCAGCTAGGATCTGTCAAGTTCCCTGAACACAAAATGCTGCTCCGAAATGTAGGTAAATTCGATGCCCTTATCGGGATGCCATTCCTCACCCGGCACAATGCAGTCATCAAATGCGGTGAGTCTATCATAGAGTTCCCAGACAAGAAAGTCCGGGTATCCTGCACCCCTACCAGTGGAGAATACCGAGTTGCAGTATGCGAATCAACGGTCCATGAATTACTAGACGAGTTTGCGGACGTCTTTCCTGACAAGATTCCGGAAAAGCTACCTCCCATACGCGCAGTAAACCACCACATTACCTTCAAGGACCCGAACAACCTTAAGAATCAACCTACCTATACGATTCCCGACGCCTACAAGGACCAACTACGGGACTGGATCAATGAGATGATGAGAAGAGGAGTAATCTACAGAAACCAAGCGCCCGGTGCAGCGCCTATGTTTGTCCAACTAAAGACAGATGGGAAGCGAATCAGGCCGTTGGTAGACCTCAAACTTCGGAATAGCAACACAGTGATAGACAGTGCCTCCATTCCGAATCAAACTGAGATCCTGGAAGCAGTAGGCCGTGCAAAATACCGCAGCAAGATAGATTTGAGCGACGCTTATTTCCAAACAAGGGTGGACGAAGAAAGCAAATCAAAAAACTCATTCAAGACACCATTCGGGACCTTCATCAGTGGAGTCATGCTGCAAGGAGACGCAAATGCGCCCGCCACCTTTATGCACATTATGGAAAACCTGTTTAGCGAATACCTACACCATTTTGTGTGGGTCTACATTGATGACATCCTAATCTACTCGAATACCGAAGAAGAGAATGCGCAGCACATTAGGATGGTGTGCGAGAAATTATGACAGGAAAAACTCTATGCGAGCAGAAAAAAAACAATCCTGTTTGCAGACAGACTCGAAATCCTAGGACATGTACTCGATGATCAAGGAATTCACGCCGGTCCTGGGAAAATAGAATCTATCGCAAACTGGACCACACAGCAAACGCAAAAGGAACTACCGCGGTTCCTCGGACTAGTCAATTACATCGCACGGTTCCTCCCACACCATGCCACAATAATGGCGCCCCTCACGGATTTAACAGGAAAGGCCGAGTTCCCTTGGACGCCCACACATGACCAGGCATTCAGAAATGTGAAAAAACTAATCAGGGAAGCGGAAGTGGTCCGACCGCTAGACTACTCCAAAAAAGAACCTATTTGGTTGATCACTGATGCATCAGATGTCGGAGTTGGCGCCTGGGTGGGGCAGGGGTTGTCACATGAAACAGCCCGACCGTCAGCACTGCACAGCAGGAAGTTCACCAATTCTCAAATGAACTATGGAACAACCGACAAGGGAGCACTCGCGGTTATCGATGCGCTCAACGCTTTGAACCATCTCCTGATGGGAAACCAGTTCACAATAGTAACCGACCACCAACCCCTTACCAGCCTCAAGACGGAGAAGATACCAGGGCGCAGGAGAACGCGATGGATCAGCGAAATCAGCAAACATGACGCTAAGATCATCTAGATGCCAGGACGAACTAACTATTTAGCTGATGCCCTCTCCCGCATTTATGAGAACCAAGAAGCCGAGAACCCATCCTATGTCTATGACCACACCAGATCCGATGACGACCTATCTCACTCCACCACATTCGAGCAAGAACTCAATACCATGGAGTCAACGAAACCTATCTCCCCTACTCCTACCCCTCCTCCGGACTCCTACACAATGTACTATGCTGAAGGACGAGAGAGCCCTGGGGACATGGTAGCCGGAAACGACTGGGGCGACACCTGCACCCTCCGACGGATGCCCTCGCCAGACCGGAAGCATGCAGCCCTCCATTATTCTCAATGTTACTGCGATCATTGCCCTTACCACCAAACCGAGATTAAGTTTGTCAACAACCACCCCAAATCCCGAAGCCAAACCAGCAAGCAGTCTGGATCCACCAACTACGGCTCGGCCTGGGACGAAGAGCAAACAAAGGATATCTTAAACGTTACAGATGAGCTATCGCCGCCCCCGGCTACTTTGCCTGGGCCCGAGGCACAGGCACTTGTTGACAACCAACACTTAGAAACAGCTGCAAGCCTATACCCACCGCCGATCGAATACCCGTCAAGCCCACCCCCGGTGGCCAGACCCCTCTACTGTGACGCACTTGGCTGTTACAATACCGAAACCCTCATCTCTGTCATGTCTCCTACACATGACGATTTCCGCCCCGATCTATACCAATCCTTTGATGAAGAGAACCTTGGACAGGATGAGGATGTAGGACCTAGCTGGGGAGAACTCATAGAGGAAGAGAGGGATGTGCGGTCAGCTATGGATGACCTGAAGGGAACCTTTCGAGCCCAGATGATCAAGGCCTACCGCTGCGACCCCCTCTACCACAAAGTTCTTGACAGTGGAAGGACCGGAGACCTGAAACTCTATGAGATCTCGGATGGAATGATATATGCCCCTACCCGATATGGCAACAAGGCCCTTTACGTCCCCGATGGATACCTGGTGAACGGAAAGACACTTCGGGAATACCTAATCAGCGAGATCTATGATAAAGGCCATGCTAGCGCTGACCGGAACCTCCATTATGCTTCAGAATACCTATACTGGCCGGAAATGCGTGACGATTTCAAGCACTATGCAAGGACCTGCGAAGAGTGCCAAAGGAATAAGGAACCAACGACCCTACCAGAAGGATATGCCCCAACACTGAAGCTGCCTGCTGATGTGTTTGAATCATATGCTATAGATTTCGCAGGACCCTTCAACAAATCCGGTGGATTTGACACTATCCTAGTAGCGCTGGACCCCTTCTCTGGATTTACCTGGCTCATACCCACCCTTGCAGCTTCAACAGTCCAAGATACATGGGACCTATTGCGACGAAATGTCTTTACCCCTCATGGCCACCCCCTCTCAATCGTTACCGATGCAGACTCTAAGTTCACATCCAAATTCTGGAGACAAACCTTAACCTTGATGGGAATAGAACACATCCTAGCCGCGCCAGGCCACCACCAAACGAATGGCCAAGTGGAGCGAAAGATCAGAGAAGTCAAGACAGGCCTCCGGAACATAATCAACAAGTGACAAAACAACTGGGAACCAGCACTGCCGGAGGCACCAGCATACATCAATGCAATGTACTCTAGTACTATTGACACAGCCCCTTACAAAGCAATATATGGACGAAACTATCCCCTCTTACCTCGCACCTTATTCAAGGACTCTGCAGTACCAGCTTCCGACAGCCACCTTAACCAGCATGAAGCCCTACGAAACGATGCCTATCAAGGACTAAGAACCGCCCGATTCCGAAATACGACAACGGCACAGAAAAAGCGAAGACTCCATCATGCCATACCCCCTGGCACCATGGTCATGGTACATGGAAACCTGTTCAGTCCTGAGACCGGCAGAAGCAAGAAACTCCAACCCCGCTGGCGAGGTCCATTCAAAGGACTGGAATTCGACAGCAACACCGAGAATTACACCATCAAACTGGAAGGGCGGATGTACCGGCGTGGCAAGGCAGTGGTTCATTCAACTACAGTTAAGAGATGGCACCCCAATGACGATAGCAGATTCCCAGGGCGCAGCCACTCCCGGCCAGCCCCGCTACTGATCCACAACCAGGAGGAATGGGAGGTGGAAGAGATCCTTGACCACAGAACGCGCTATGGAACTGACCAGTTCCTGATCAAATGGAAAGGCTATCCAGACTCCGAAAATAGCTGGGAGCCAGTGGAAGGAATCGAGAATGCGATGACTCTTGTACATGAGTGGTGGGAAGCTAACATGCCCGGAGAACAACTACCCCCCACCATCAACCACATAACGATAGCCTGGTCCCCTACCTTGCCTACCACACAACGAATACGCGAAGACCCCCCTACCAGACCAGATTTCTGGGCACCCTATGATGCAAACGTGTTTGAAAGCAGCAGTGACGAAGACGAGGCGATGGCAGATGTGATAGATACCTTTATCTAACAGCACACTCCCTATCCGAATACCTTAAGGATGGAAAACTAGGAGGAACTGAATGTGAGGCTACGCCATCAGCTTGTGGGACTGTTGGTGGACCGCGGTGCTATCCTACTAGAAAACTACTTTGATACCCTTTTAGTTGACTACTGCCCGAATTGCGAAGACCTACTGGTAGAGGTATGGGAAAGAGCGGCAGGTATCCGTGATTACTGTGATTTTTATTTCCTTTATTCCAATTGTTTTTTGCAATTTCGGACATGTGTATTTTGTATTGGCAATGGAGATTGGGCACTAGCTGATGAGGAATATGGCGAAGATTTTTATGAGGATTTTGATTTTCGAGATTATTGATTTGTTTAGGCAAACAGATGTTTTGTTTTGGGGAATGTAACCGGCACTGGAGTTCAGTCCGTTCGGTTCAAGGATTTGTTTTATGTTTTGTTTTACTTGTGGTTTCGAGTATCCTTTGATACTTAGTTTGTTTTACTTGTGGTTTCGAGGATCCTTCGATACTTAGTTTGTTTTACTTGTGGTTTCGAGTATCCTTTGATACTTAGTTTGTTTTATTTGTGGTTTCGAGTATCCTTTGATACTCTGTTTGTTTTACTTGTGGTTTGGAGTATCCTTTGATACTCAGTTTGTTTTATTTACGGGATGAGTGAACGGATACTGGGGAACTCGCCCATGCAGGACATCGACGAAATCTTGTATTTAAAGACCGCTGAATCCCTTAGAGGAACAGCAGACTTCGACGGACAGAGTATTTCTAATATACTTGGTTGAACGGTTACCTCTTCAAGTCCCTATTCTTTATATGTTCCTCTTGGAGCCTCCCTTAGCGCAGTACGCCCATAGGTTGTAGATCAACTTGTGCGCTACTCGTATTGTACCCGGAAGCGAGATTAGCACCCCGGTGCGAACACGTTACAGGGCCCAGAAATCTGGTCTGGTAGGGGGGTCTTCGCGTATTCGTTGTGTGGTGGGTAAGGTAGGTGACCAAGCTATCGTTATGTAGTTAATAGTTGGGGGTAGTCGTTCTCCGGGCATGTTGGCTTCCCACCACTCATGTACAAGAGCCATCGCATTTTCGATTCCTTCCACTGGCTCCCAGCTATTCTCGGAGTCTGGTGTAACGACCTTAAGTTATAGAGCTATGGCAACCTAAGTCTACGCCCATACATAAGGCTAAGAGGTTATATGGTAGACTAGGCGAGCATGCCGGAGCAGGTCCGGAAGATACCCAATGGTCAGGGTATCCCAAAGAACAGAAGGTATGGTGCAATGCATCTAAAACATGTACCACTGGCGTTGCAAAATGTGACGCCTTATGTAATCAGGGTAAGGGGCCTTTACTGTTGAGTTTACACTGGCATGATAGGCAATTTCGGGATCTTGGATTTCTGGTATTAGTAGTTTTATTTACTAGAAATTATTATAATAGATTTCTAGATTAATTCAACTCCAAATTCAAGTTGTTACTAACACGACGGTGTGAAGAATATCTTCGATGTACAAGATTTTCATACTCCTTAGATCTATAAACTGTGTTAGATCTATAGCCTTCCATGATCCGTACTGTTCGGGCCCAGTATTTCCAAATTTATTTCTTTGGTACAGCAGCAACTGCCTCTGGTACCAAACGACTGAGAGATTTAAAGTCGTATTCACAATTCTCTCGAGTATACCTCTTTGCTGCTCCCCAGTAATACTCAATAAAATTGAGCTTACAGTGATATGCTGGATAGAAGATAATTTCATGACCAGCATCAACAATTGCTTGTTCCAGCTGACTTCTTTGGCTTTGAAAGTATGGCTGAGCTGCAAGGAGTGCACGGGCACAACAACTTCCTCCATCTAAACAGCGAGGATTTGGTATCATTGACTTTCCAGTACTAGACTGTATTGAGCATTGTGTGACAAAGTGATTGTAACGACCCTACGTTATAGAGCTATGGCAACCTAAGTCTACACCCATAGATAAGGCCAAGAGGTTATATGGTAGACTAGGCGGGCATGTCTGAGCATGTCCGGGAGATACCTGATGGTCCAGGTATCCCGAAGAACAGAAGGTACTTAAGAAATAGGTGTACCTAAGTAGTGCAAGTAACGTGACCACAACAGTTTGGGCCTAAGGATAGGTCGGAAGGCCGGGTGAGTTTACCCTGTCTAGATAAGTCATGTTACCCTACCATGGGGACCAGTTTCGTGTCACCATGGACATACTTAACCTACCTTTGGGACACTATTACCCTACCTTCCGTCGGAAACGTTCTCGGAAGGATTCCGTGTAATGTTAGGATTGTTTGTTATGCAATGACGATCGACGGGCACTTGCTTGCACATTGATCGGAAGACGGCGGGAGGAGCTAGAGTGCTCCGAACATGCTGTAACTTGGCAGAATTATTCCTAATAGGTACCTGTGGCCCCAGGGTTCGCCCCGGGCGTCATGGGCCAAAATGGTTGAAGTTGCCGTCTTACTAGTTAAATGGAATCATTGAAGACATGTCCATAACACTGTATACATCGCTGCCGTCCGTCCGACCGGAGGCTGTTCGCAGGATATATAAGGGGGCCAAGGTGAGAAGGTCAAGTACCTTCTCCAAAAGGAACGGAGTAAAACGGATCAAAACTGACGGAGTTAGCATGAGTTATACGGAAGGGTCCCCAGGGTAGTCCCAGGTAGTGCCGGAGACGTCTGGGAAGGTTTTACGCCAATCATGCCTACACGTGCCCCTTTGCCGTAGGCTCTTTGTGGGTTATTGGAAGACTCTAATAGCATGATACTTATCACGCTGAGTGGTGTGCCGGAGGTAAGGGACCATGGGTAGAGCCCACGGGTCCCGCCACCGACACAGCTCTACGTGGGAGCGTCGTAGACCCCGTAAGTTCGCAATCAAGGAAGATAGAACTTAACCGGAGGACACCTGATATCTACGGGTACTTGCATAGTTCATAGCACATGGGAAGAGAGTCATTTAGTTAGCTTTCCTAGGAGTCTCGACAGTTAGCCACTGACGAGACACCGATGCGCAGAGGTTTTCACTCCGGCAGGTGTATTGGTAAACACCTCGCAGGAAGTGACGTGCATATGGGAGATTTCTGCTAGAGTGCGCTGACACCTTAGGCCCTTCAGGGATGCAGTAATGGTGCCAGCAACCCTTATGGAGAAGGGTATGCTCATGTTGGTCGGGGCAACCTGATGGGGGAGTTTTTGTATAAGTCTGACTACTTGAAGCTTATACGAGAACTCTCCTGCCTCGATACAATCAACATCCTGTCAAGAGACTTTAATTGAGATAAGCCAGAGCTTAACGATATTAAGTTTTACCGTTTACTTTTATTCTTTACACTTTACAAGAGTTGTGTTCGAGAGATTCGAAGTTTGGTGCGGTCGCATCCTTAGGAACCATCTACCTGAGGGAGCCCCCGTTACATTGGTTTCTGCAAATTACTCCTCTTCTCATCATCTCATGGACCCAGTCCTGTAGTTGGTCCTTGTAGGCATCTGGAATCGTATAGATAGGTTGATTCTTAAGGTTGTTCGGGTCCTTAAAGGTGATGTGGTGGTTTACTGCACGTATGAGAGGTAGCTTTTCCGGAATTTGGTCAGGAAAAACATCCCCAAACTACTCCAGTAGTTCATGGACTGTTGATTCGCATACTGCGGCTCAGTAGTCTGCACTGGTAGGGGTGCAGGATACCCGGACTTTCCTGTCTGAAAACTGTATAATAGAGTTGCCACATCTGATGACTGCATTGTGCCGGGTAAGGAATGGCATCCCGATAAGGGCATCAAATTTAGCTGCATTTCCAAGTAGCATTTTGTGTTCCGGAAACTTGACAGATCCTAGCTGGATGGAGACATTTGTGGTTTTATGGCTAGTAGAGCGGGATCCTTTTACTGCCATAGCAACTGGGATCAGCTGTTGGAGGGCTTCGGTTTTAAGTCCCTGGGTAGCCGCAAAGGTGTTACTGATCATATCTGTACTGATTGCTCCTGTATCGAAAAGGACACGGGCAGGGTCTCCGTTAATTTGGATAGTTCCTTCCAATACACGGTGGGGTTTCTTTCCTGATTTCAGCTGGATCAGGAAACACTGGGCTTCCATCGTATTGATATGTACCTCCTCGTATTCGTCTGGTTCTATGTAGTTCGCTGCAGGCTTCTTTTTGATTGCTTTTCCCTTCCCCTTCTTTGTTGGACAGTCTCGGGCCATATGTCCAGTCCTTCCGCATTCGTAACACTCTCCTTTTTCTCTTCGTTTCTCCTGCCTGGATTGCTTCTTGTTTTTTTGAAACTTTTACTTCTTCACCCTTGATGGTCCTGGTCTGCTATCCTGCCGTGCTCTCCGGGGTGGTGGCAAGAGTTTTGTCCCATAGGCATTTGTGTCGTGCAGTATTGCATCCTTTCGTTCTGCTCTCCTTATGATATCATGGATGTCATCATCCTCTTCTTCCATTGGTTCCACTTCCCTTCGAAGTAGGGGATGCATCGCATCTGTAACGACCCTACGTTATAGAGCTATGGCAACCTAAGTCTACGCCCATACATAAGACCTAGAGGTCAGATGGTAGACTAGGCGGGCATGTCTGAACATGTCCGGGAGATACTCGATGGTCCGGGTATCCTGAAGAACAGAAGGTACTTAAGATATATGTGTACCTAAGTAGTGGAAGTAAGGTGACCACATCGGTTTCGGCCTGAGGATAGGTCAGAAGGCCGGGTGAGTTTACCCTGTCTAAGTAAGTCACGTTACCCTGCCATGGAGACCAGTTTCGTGTCACCATAGAGATACTTACCCTACCTTTGGGACACTATTGCCCTACCTGCCGTCGGAAATGTTCTTGGAAAGATTCCGTGTAATGTTAGGATTGTTTGTTACGCAATGACGATCGACGGGCACTTGCTCGCGGATTGATCGGAAGACTACGGGAGGAGCTAGAGTGCTCCGAACATGCTGTAACTTGGCAGGATTATTCCTAACAGGGACCTGCGGCCCCAGGGTTCGCCCCGGGCGTCATGGGCCTAGATGGGTGAAGTTGCCGTCTTACTAGTTAAATGGAATCATTGAAGACATGTCCATAACACTGTATACGTCACTGCCGTCCGTCCGGTCGGAAGCTGTTCGCTGGATATATAAGGGGGCCAAGGTGAGAAGGTCAAGTACCTTCTCCGAAAGGAACGGAGTAAAACGGACCAAAACTGGCGGAGTTAGCATGAGCTATCCGGAAGGGTCCCCAGGATAGTCCCGGGTAGTGCCGGAGACGTCTGGGCCGGTTTTACGCCAATCATGCCTACACGTGCCCCTTTGCCGTAGGCTCTGTATGGGTTGTTGGAAGACTCTAATAGCATGATACTTATCACGCTGAGTGGTGTGCCAGAGGTAAGGGACCATGGGTAGCGCCCACGGGTCCCGCTACCGACACAGCTCTACGTGGGAGTGTTGTAGACCCCGTAAGTTCGCAATTAAGGAAGATGGAACTTAACCGGAGAACACCTGATGTCTACGGGTGCTTGCATAGATCATGGCACATGGGAAGAGAGTCATTTAGTTAGCTTTGCTAGGAGTCTCGACAGTTAGCCACTGAGGAGACACTGATGCGCAGAGGTTTTCACTCCGGCAGGTGTATTGGTAAACACCTCGCAGGAACCGACGTGCATATGGGAGATTTCTGCTAGAGTGCGCTGACACCTTAGGCCCTTCAGGGATGCGGTAATGGTGCCAGCAACCCTTACGGAGAAGGGTATGCTCATGTTGGTCGGGGCAACCTGATGGGGGAGTTTTTGGTATAAGTCTGACTACTTGAGGCTTATACGAGAACTCTCCTGCCCCGACACAATCAACATCCTCTCGAGAGACTTTAATTGAGATAAGCTAGAGCTTGACGATATTAAGTTTTACCGTTTACTTTTATTCTTTACACTTTACAAGAGTTGTGTTCGAGAGATTCGAAGTTTGGTGCGGTCGCATCCTTAGGAACCGTCTACCTGAGGTAGCCCCCGTTACAGTATATCGTTAAGCGAGCTTCTTGCTTAACTCTCCTCCTGATTTATTTGATTTGAACCGACGTTAACTCATCATGGATGCCTTAGCCGTCATGATTGAAGAAGAGACGTCGAGTTCCGAGAGCGAAAGCAGTTTTGAGATTGATGACAACCCGCTAGAAGCCGCCCTCTTTCGGGCTTCGGTTATAGCTGATACACGAGGTATCGGTGGAGCCAGCGTAAAATTCCTTCTCGATGCAGTCCCAATTGACCTCCCCGAACAATGTCGTGATTTGATCCTTCACGATGCCGGCCTAGCCGCACCATAGCTTACGGATGACATCCCTTTTGCGAATGGAGTCTCAGAGGGCTTCAGTCACAAGGATGAAGAAGGAAAGGTGATTCCGGGACCTCCCACGATCTCGGTCGCCGAATTTTCTCGCAATTACGTCGAACCTTATATTCTACGAGAAGTGGCCCGCGAGGTCACTAGTGCAAAAAAGGAGTTGTTGCACTGGAATAAGAAGACGTAGAAACAGTTTAGGAAACAGATTATCACAAGTTGGGTGGAATGGATGAAAAGGCAGCAAGATGCATTCGTGGCTTTATTGAAAAATCAATTCGCCATGAAGATTAGGATGGACGCGTTGGAAAAGGCTTGGAAGGAGGGATACCAGAGTGATGAGGACACTGATGTCCTAATGATAGAGGCGGCTCCCGCATTGCCCCTGGTGACAGACAAACCGCATGACTACTCTCAGCAACTGACACTATATGCTAGGGATGAGCGATGGCGACCAGATCTAAGTCCGTTAGGAGTACGGGTCTTAGAAAGTCTGAAGACAAACGAAGACAGGGAAATACCTTCGTCATTTGTCCTAGCCACCTCACAATCTCTTTCCGCATCAGTGGCACGAAGTCATTCGGCAAGTCCTATTGTCGGGACGCGACGAAAAGCTTCACCGAGGATATCTCGTCAAGCAGTCAATCGACCCATACGGTCACCCGCTCCCTCCATCACGGTAACGACAGCTCCTTTACCGTTACCAAAGCCTAACGTCCCCCCTCCTCATGCCAGGCCTCATGGTTCCGCTCCCACACCAGTAGCAACTCCCATTCCGACCACATGGCCAGCAATGAACCCAGGTTCACGGCTAGCGGAAAGGATTGAGAATACCGTGGAACGATTCCAACCGACGCGTGCGCCCCCTCAACCTCCCACAGCCTCTCAAGGCACACCTGTCCCTATAGCGGCTACCCCTAGCCAACCCAGCCGGCCACCGATTCAAGTGCCTACGGCACCGGTTAAACCTTCGGGTAATGCTGGTTCTTCTGGGTTTGGACTACCGAGAGAAAGGGGTCGGAGAGGTCCCTTCTGCCACCAAACGTGCAAAGGAGTCGGAGCCTTCCATAATGAACACTGTCAACCCCCATATGCGACGAGCAGAGATAAGGGAAAGGGAAAGGAGGAACCCACCTGTGGGTATTGTGGATTGAAGGGACACAAGGGACCTCTGATACACCCAGAGACCTGCGCGGCGTTGGCTGAATGGTTAATGGTGTTGCAGGCTGTGCCAAACCCGATACCGTCGAGGAGTAACCAGCCAGGAGGCTCCGTGCCGTCCCAAGTACCGTCGGGAGGTGGTCCTCTGGATGACGGGAATTGTGGTGGTAAAGGCGAGGCTTTGATGGTTATGAGAGACCAAGGGAAACCTCTGGCGGAAACGCTGGGGGCAGCGGAGGTGGTAATCTACCTCCTGGTGGTGGATTCTTTGGGGCTGGCGCAGGAGACCTGGGTGATTCCGACCCTGACGACAGCTCTGATCATGATGCCGATTCCCTACCTGATGTCACACCCTTTTTGGGACCACCTTGTGCTGGCTGGAGCAATGAGAAGAAAGACCGATATGACCGTCGGGCAGATGCACTATGAGAGCTGGTACAAAACCGAACTCGTTCCTCGTCAGACTCAAGACGCAGGAAGCCAGAGAAGCTAAGCGGCATCCCTACGTTTAAGGGAGCGATTGCCGACCTGGCTAGTTTTCTGACCTTGGTCGAAGTCAAGTTCGAATACTTTTCCGATTGCCGTCTAACGGATATGGATAAGATCAACTTGGTCATACCTCTTCTTGAGAACCAAGCCCGCAACTGGTACCTTGGGATACACGCACACATCAATCGTGAAGCTGCGAAGCGAGCGGGCATGCCGTTCAATAAGAATGGTCCGCTCCCGACATGGAAGGGTTTCCGTGAACGGTTGGAGCAGAGTCACGGAGGTGATAATGTGAATCGGCATAAGAATCTTCTCGTGTGGAATAACTTAGTGATGACCCCCAACCAGAGCAGTCCTTACCTGGATAAGATTATCGATCTGATGTACAAGCTGAATTACACAGACCATCACCAGGTTAAGGATAAGGTTAGGGCTGGGATAAGTTCCGAGCTTCGAAAAGCATGGACGTTGACAAAACCCCACCTCGAAGCCCTCAACGAGTACCTAGATTAGCTTCGGCAAGTTGGTCACGATTTAGAAGACGATAAACGGTTCGGACATCGCAATGATGAGAAGTCTTCAAAACCACGAGAGAAGAGAGAGAAGGAAACTTCTAAACTGACTGGACGGTTTAAGAAGAAGGAGAAAGGTTCGGGTTGGAAGGACAACAGACAGCGGAAGAGCGCTAATGTTGGCGCCGAAAAGCAGGCAGGGACGTCTGAGTACGCAATTGCTCATCGAGATATCCCTCAGAACCTGACTGAGAAACGACGCAACAATAAGCAATGCACTAAGTGTGGGAGAGAAGGACACTTCTGGAGACAGTGTTCGGTTACCTCCCCTGTCGTACATGCTGTGAGGAATACTGCGGGAGTGAAACGGTTACGACCAAAGGTGGAATCTTCTACTAGTGGCAATAAGCGATTTAAGCGCATTGAAGCGTCTCAGCCACTGCCATCTGGCCCCAAACATTTGGAAGCCCACAAACCCTCAGCTACTATAATGGAGGTTGACACGGGTGATGAACTAGGTAAGAACCTAACCCTATAAAGGAATAATAACGGCTAATTTTCTAGACCGGTAAAGGTCTTATGGAAATAAATGGTTGCTCAAGGGTGACGGAATTAAGGTAAGAACCTATCCGCGATGACTAGCTCTTCAGTGCTGACGAAGTTTCGACATAGGAATGGCGGAAGACTACTTCGTTAGGTAGATGTTATGGTCGCGCGCGGTGTTTCGTTTTTCCTTTTCGTTCTTGGGATTTGGTTATTTCTTAAGGGTAGTTATGTTAATTCATGTTGGACATTTCGGGGAAATTACTTTCAGGTTTTTCTTTGGTGAGCATTCTGCTCCGAGGGGTCGATCTGGAAAATGGGAACCGCGCGACATTCGGATGGGGCACAAAGATGCCCTGTTTGGCACCGGTTGACTGGACGTCTCCGGAGAGCAAATGCAATTTTCTTGTCTTATATGGGTCGTTTGTCTAGTACTTTGGAATTGGTCTTGGGTTATTAGTCTTGAATAAAAGTTATCTTTCAAGTTTACCTGAGGAGGGTTTAGTACCCGAAATCATGCTGGCGTGATAGTAAACAGCACTCCAATTCCCTTTTACTGATTAAACTATTCTTGAAAACATTTACCGACCCATTGTGGCCGCTCTTGTGTCGAAAGGCAAGAGACTAGCAAGAATGAGTACAAAGAGACAAAGCAAGAAGGCGCGGCAGTCTAGCCCAGCCAAGCATAGCAAGTCTATTCACTTACGAGTGACACTAGATTGGCGCATAGGGTGTAGGTAAGTAAGTGCTGAAGCGCTATTATTATTGGATAGTGGAGCTACTGGTCCAGTACTAAGTAGTAAGTGGATTAAACGTACCCAACCTCCTTGTGTACGGAGAAGAATACACACTCCAATACATGATGCAAGTGGTAACCGTATACCAGGAGCCGGTCTTCATTATACCAAATCTTTGGAACCCAAGATAGGCGATCACGTGAATGGCATGCGTTTCGAGGTAGCAGATATGGCTGACACTCATGTCGACGGCTATCTACCTATGTCGTGGTTAAAGGACCACAACCCAGACATCGATTGGAAGGTCGGATCACTGACCTGGCGCTCAGATTTTTGTAAGGCGAACTGTCTGATAAAGCAGAGGCGGTTAGTTTATATGACAGATGAGGAACTGCTAGCTGAAGATCCCGAAAATGTATATTTTCTCGGGACAGTACAGTTCTTGAATGACAAAGGCGAAGATGTTACTATCCAGCTTCTACCAGAGTATAAGGACTTTGGAGACATCTTCAGTCAAGAAAGCATAGATGCATTAACGGAACATACAAAGTATGATCATAGAATTGATTTAATTCCGGGAAGTACTCAGCCCTTTGGGCCTATCTATCTATTAGCGGAGAAGGAGCAGAAAGCGCTTCGTGAATTCGTAAACGAGATGTTACGAACGGGGAAGATAGCAAGATCTACTTCCTCATCCTCGACTCCTATACTTTTCGTACCAAAACCAGATGGTACTTTAAGATTAGTAATAGATTATCGAGGATTAAATAAGATCACGGTGAAGAACAGATATCCTCTCCCGTTGATGAATGAGTTGCGAGGCAGGCTCTCAAAGGCTACGGTATATAGCTTGATGGACCTGAAGAATGGGTATTGGGGAATCCGGATGGCCGAAAAGGCCCAAGGAGATACCTACTCGCATGAGGAACTCACAGCCTTTCGCAGTGAATTGGGATTACATGAATTTAAGGTGATGCCCTTTTGGCTATGTAATGCCCCCGCCACATTCCAGAGTATGATAAATGACATATTCCGAGACATGTTGGGTGAAGGAGTCGTCGCATACATGAACGATATCCTGATTTACTCAGAGACGATTGAGGAGCATGTCTCTCTGGTGAGGCGCGTAATGGAAAGGTTACGGAAGCATCGACTTTGTGCAAACATAAAGAAGTCGTTCTTCCACAAGAGTGAGATAGAGTTTCTCGGTTATAGAAGATCCGAAAAAGGGATATCTATGTCCACAAAGAAGGTGAATACCATCTTAGATTGGAAACTACCAACTACCGTCGTCGGAGTCCAAAGGTTTATGGGCTTCGCTAACTGCTATAGAAGGTTCATAGAGGGGTTTAGCAAGATAGCGAAACCTTTGACAGACCTTACTAGGAAGGATGTCCGATTTGATTCGACCCCGGCATGTGATGAAGCTTTTTTTGCATTAAAGACGGCTTTTACCACGGGACCAATCCTAGCTCATTTTGATCCTGTCCGCCGGACTAGACTGGAGACAGATGCGAGTGACTTTGCATTAGGTGCTATACTGTCTCAGTTCTGTGAAGACGAGAAGTGGCATCCGGTGGCCTTTCATGGTAGGAAATTCCACCCAGCGGAGATAAATTATGATGTACATGATAAGGAAATGACTGCCATAGTGGCAGCATTCAAGGAATGGGAACAGCTGTTTCGGTCGGTAGAGGGTGAGATCTCGGTTTACACCGATCACCAGAATTTGGAGTACTTTAATAGTACTAAGACCCTCAACCGCCGGCAACATCGCTGGGCAGAATTCCTGCAGCCTTTCAATTTCAAGGTAGTTTACCCAGAAGGAAGGCTGAATACAAAGGCTGATGCACTGTCAAGGCGTGGAGACCACCGCCCTGAAGGGGGGAGTAATTCTCTGTCCGAGACACCAAAGCCGTTTTTTCGCCCTGGACAATGGGTTATGGGACAAGAGCGAGACCTCTTACGCCCTCATTCATTGGCTGTCTGTCAAGGCTACCGGTTGCAGTCAGCATTCTTGGATGCATTACATGCTGCTGCGGAAAAGGATCCCGCTTATGTGAGGGACTTGAAGGCTGTGTTGGCGGGAGACAAAGGAGTCGACTGCAATCTGACAATAGAAAGAGATACTCTCACGTACAAGGACGATATAGTAGAAAGGAGTCTTCTCCTCTACAAGAACAGGTGGTACATTCCAGATGTGCAGGATGTGAAGGACAAGATCATGGAAGCCGAACATGACTCCCGTATTGCGGGACACTTCGGGACATACAAGACGGTAGGCAGGGAGAGGGCCAACTTCTTTTGGCCTAAGATGGATGAGAGCATTACGGACTATGTTCGTACATGTGATGCCTGTCAACGGAACAAATCCGTTAAGCATAAGAAGTTTGGTTTGTTGGAACCTGTTGGTGTACCCTTGAGACCCTGGACGGATATCTCAATGGACTTCATAGTAGCACTACCGGAATCAGAGGGGTATACCAAAATTTGGGTAATCGTGGATAGATTCTCAAAGATGGCACACTTTATACCTCTGGCCACAGAAATCCCCATAAAGGATTTGGCCTTGATATTCCTGAAACAAGTTTGGCGGCTCCATGGGCTCCCAGAATCTATTATATCCGACCGAGACAGTCGATTCACATCCAAGTTTTGGATGAGCCTGATGCAACAGTTGCAGTTAAAACTACGGTTATCGACCCCTTTCCACCCTGAGACTGCTGGGCAGACTGAGCGGGTGAACCAGACCTTGGAACAATACTTAAGAAATTATTGTTCATATCAACAGGATGATTGGGCGTCGCTACTACCTTTAGCAGAGTACGCATATATCACATCCACCTCTGAGTCAACAAAGTTATCTCCATTTGAGATTAACTATGGTTTTAACCCTAGGACCAACTGGTCGGGTACAGTCTCGGAGCAGCAAGGTGTTCATCCCAGTAGCCAGCTATTGGTAAGGAATTGGGAGGGTGTCTGGCAAGAAGTCCGATATACACTTAACCGAGATCAAGAGAGACAACCGAAGTGGCATGACCAGAAAAGGTTGCCATCACCGGAATATGTTACGGTGGAAGATGCAACTAATGGCAGGGCAAAGAACGCTGATCACGTGATGCTAAATCGAAAGAACATCCGCACTAAGCGCCCTATGGAGAAGCTGGACCACCGAATGTTTGGGCCCTTCGTGGTCAAACGTAAGGTGGGTAACCGAGCTTACGAACTTCAATTGCCTGCCCGTTGGTCAATCCATCCAGTATTCAATGTCGGACTCTTAGAACCCTATCGCGAGGACCCAAGCGGGAAAAGGACTAAAGAAGTCCCAGTCCCAGAGATAGTAGACAACGAGCCCAGCTACGTTATCGAGGCAGTCGTGGACAGTCGATGGTACGCTAATAGGAAAGCGAAATTTCCTAATCGGTTTGTACAGTATCTAGTTTCCTGGGAAGGCTATGGCGCAGAGGAGAACTCTTGGGAGCCATATGAGATGCTAGAGGGCACTGGCTTGCAAGCCATGAAAGATTTCCACCATCAGTATCCCCACAAACCCGGAGACCACAGGGTGGAGGGTGAACCGAATCGGGGAAATAAAAGACGACGTTAGCGGACCGGGTCGGTCCTTAGAGAAGAGGGGAGTGATGTAACGACCCTACATTATAGAGCTATGGCAACCTAAGTCTACGCCCATACGTAAGACCTAGAGGTCAGATGGTAGACTAGGGGGGCATGTCTGAACATATCCGGGAGATACTGGATGGTCCGGGTATCGCGAAGAACAGAAGGTACTTAAGATATAGGTGTACCTAAGTAGTGGAAGTAATGTGACCTCATCGGTTTCGGCGTAAGGATAGGTCGGAAGGCCGCGTGAGTTTACGCTGGCTAAGTAAGTCACATTACCCTGCCATGGAGACCAGTTTCGTGTCACCATGGACATACTTACCCTACCTTTGGGACACTATTGCCCTACCTTCCGTCGGAAATGTTCTCAGAAAGATTCCGTATAATGTTAGGATTGTTTGTTACCTAATGACGATCGACGGGCACTTGCTCGGGGATTGATCGGAAGACTACGGGAGGAGCTAGAGTGCTCCGAACATGCTGTAACTTGGCAGGATTATTCCTAACAGGTACCTGCGGCCCCAGGGTTCGCCCCGGGCGTCATGGGCCTAAATGGGTGTAGTTGCCGTCTTACTAGTTAAATGGAATCATTGAAGACATGTCCATAACACTGTATACGTCACTGCCGTCCGTCCGGTCGCAGGCTGTTCGCTGGATATACACGGGGGCCAAGGTGAGAAGGTCAAGTACCTTGTCCAAAAGGAACGCAGCAAATCGGACGAAAACTGACAGAGTTAGCATGAGCTATCCGGAAGGGTCCCCAGGATGGTCCCGGGTAGTGCCGGAGACGTCTGGGACGGTTTTACGCCAATCATGCCTACACGTGCCCCTTTGCCGTAGGCTCTTTATGGGTTGTTGGAAGACTCTAATAGCATGATACTTATCACGCTGAGTGGTGTGCCGGAGGTAAGGGACCATGGGTAGTGCCCACGGGTCCCGCCACCGACACAGCTCTACGTGGGAGCGTTGTAGACCACGTAAGTTCGCAATCAAGGAAGATAGAACTTAACCGGAGAACACCTAATGTCTACGGGTGCTTGCATAGATCATGGCATATGGGAAGAGAGTCATTTAGTTAGCTTTCCTAGGAGTCTCGACAGTTAGCCACTGACGAGACACCGATGCGCAGAGGTTTTCACTCCGGCAGGTGTATTGGTAAACACCTCGCAGGAACCGACGCCCATATGGGAGATTTCTGCTAGAGTGCGCTGACACCTTAGGCCCTTCAGGGATGCGGTAATGGTGCCAGCAACCCTTATGGAGAAGGGTATGCTCATGTTGGTCGGGGCAACCTGATGGGGCAGTTTTTGGTATAAGTCTGACTACTTGAAGCTTATACGAGAACTCTCCTGCCCCGACACAATCAACATCCTCTCGAGAGACTTTAATTGAGATAAGCCAGAGCTTAACGATATTAAGTTTTACCGTTTACTTTTATTGTTTACACTTTACAAGAGTTGTGTTTGAGAGATTCGAAGTTTGGTGCGGTCGCATCCTTAGGAACCATCTACCTGAGGGAGCCCCCGTTACAGCATCATAGAATTGATGCTTCTGCATGTAGGCAGATACTACACCATGGGGCATGCATTTTGCATAGAGTAAGAGGTCTGTCGCTATCTTGGTTATACGTTCTGTTTTTCCACCGTGGGTCTGGCGGATGGTGTTGAATCCTTTGAATATTTCTTCGCTATTGCGGGATGACTGGAATCGTTCCTTTAGGGCCTCGAGTACTCTCGTTGCTCTGGCTCCTTCGCCATAATCATCCATGCACTCCTGGTAGGCGTCGAGGGCTCTGCCCTCACAGAAGGCTCCGATATATGCTCCTGTATTGTGTTCCTCGATATTGATGCCATGCAACCTTAGGTATTGTTGTACTGCCGTTTCCCATCACTGGAATGCTTCAGGTTTCAAGTCACCACGTTTTCCTGAGAAATTCGCGGGTCAAGGGAGTTTGATCTTAGGGGGGTTGACAGGTATGCCACCGGCTCCATGTGCTCCTGCGGGAGGGTCTGGTGGTCCTGGGGAACCTCCGGGTGGGTCTCTTGCTGAGCTCGCCATACTGTCTTCACTGTCACTGCTGGTACTACTACCGTTGTCTTCTGGGCCTGGTGCTGCACCTGTGCCTTCTGTAGGTGGCTTTGATGAACTTGTGCTAGTTCCGGGTTGTTTTCCCTTTCCGGGGGTAACTGGAAAGCCTCCGGGCGTGGATAGGCTTTGTTGGCTGAACTCTTCCTTGGATCCTTTGAAATGCTGAGCAGCCTGATCTCGAGCTAGCTGTCTTCCTGCATCGTCGATCGCGAATTCGTATTTCCCGCCATTCGCTTGGCCTGGTCTCTTAGGCTTGGTTAGCCCTTCTCTGGAGACCTGTTTCCCACTGCGCGTCGTGAGGGGGTCTATTGTGGAGGTGGGGTAGGCGGGCCACTGCTGAGCTTCTCCGCCTTCGTGCTAGCTGTGCTGGGTTGTGCCTGTCGATCTGCGATGTTGCGCACAAGTTTCTAACCACTTGCTGAGGTTAAAAAAATGTAATGTGTTCGCGCCGGGGTGCTAGTCACGCTTCCAGGTAAAATAGGAGTAGCGCACAAGTTGATCTACAATCTATGGGCGTACTGCGCTAAGGGAGGCTCCGAGAGAAAGATATAACGAATAGGGACTTGAAGAAGTAACCGTTTACCCAAGTATATTAGAAATACTCTGTCCGTCGAAGTCTCCTGTTCCTCTAAGGGATTCAGCGGTCTTTAAATACAAGATTTCATCCATGTCCGCCATGGGCGAGTTCTCCAGTATCCGTTCACTCATCCCGCAAATCAAACAAACTGAGTATCAAAGGATACTCAAAACCACAAGTAAAACAAACTGAGTATCACAGGATACTCGAAACCACAAATAAAACAAACTGAGTATCAAAGGATTCTCGAAACCACAAGTAAAACAAACTGAGTATCAAAGGATACTCGAAAGCACCAGTAAAACAAACTGAGTATCAAAGGATACTCGAAACCACAAGTAAAACAAAACATAAAACAAATCCTTGAACCGAACGGACTGAACTCCAGTTCCGGTTACAAACTCACTTCGCTTGTACCCCTGTCCCTAGACCACATCCCTGAACTCTCGCCTGTCCCTGTTGTGGTGTGGTTTAGGCTACTCAACGCTCAGACCCAGTCCGTTACACAAGATTGCGTCTACCAGGACCCAACCCACACCAAACCATGGCCAGCTCTCACCATCCTGGATCCATCACAGGCCCCCTTTGGGACCTTGCTGCCCTGGGGGACGAGGAGATCCAGGGTCTGACCAAGATCCAACTCTAGAACCAGTTTATAACCAGCCAAGACCTAGCTGTTCAGCTCCTGAATGTGCCCGCTACCCCTCCACGACAAGCCTCGCCTGCCTTCCCTGAACAGACTCCTAGTTCCAGCAGCTACAACAATGCTGCTGCCTCCTGACACTAGAAAGAGATGATGCCCACACTGAAGGCCAAGGTGTCAAGGCCCGGCTCCTCATCGTCGAAGCTAGCCTCGCACAGGCCAATGCTACCGTAACTCCCCTGAATACCACCCTTGTCCTCCTGCCCGCCCCCACTGGCGCAGTTCCTACTTGTGGCAACAAACAAGTCTCGATACCCAACTCAGAACAATTCGACAGTACAATAGATAAGCTCCACCCCTTCCTCACCCAACTCCACATGAAACTCTAGGGTAACTCCCATCGGTTCACCAGTGAACAACACTGGCTCAGCTATGTCATCATTCTCCTCTGTGGATGCGCCTTTGTCCAAATCCAACACCGAGTCCTGGGTGACCGCATGAATTTTGAGAATATGGAAGTATTCTATGCTGAACTAGAACAGGCCTTTACGGACCCCAATAGGGTCCAAACTGCAGAATGGGCTCTGAGGAGCCTTCAGCAAAAGATCGGCCCTTCATAGAATCCCTTGCTGACTTCCAGCGCCTAGCGGTCCACAAGCTCTGAAAAAGTGCTGCAAAATGTACCTCCCTCTATCAGGGCCTCAGCACGGAGCTGAAGGATATCCTGGTATACATCTTCCCAGTTCCAGAGTCTTTAAAGGACTACCTCTCCTTCCTCAAGCAGCTAGACAACAATCTCTGTGCCTGAGCTGCAGAAAAGAAAGGCTCCTCTTCAACCTCTTGGAGAACCTCGACTCCCACAGCACCATGTCCTCCCGCTCCCACTCCGCCCCCAGCCTCCACTTTGACCGGCACCACTTCCCGTCCCACAGACCTCTCTGCAGGTCGCAGAAAGCTTTCCCCCACTGAAAGGCCAAAAAGGATTAACTGTGGCCTCTGTCTCTACTGCGGAGAACAGGGCCACACCCCTCGCGCTTGTCGCAACGAGGGACCCGGCCCCATGCATAGGGCTGCCATCCAAACTGTTCCAACTCCTGAGGAGCCACTCCCCACCCAAGAAGAGTCGGAAAAAACTAGTGGTCCCATGTGCAGCCAATGGTACTGACATGGGACATCTTAAGTCTTCTCCTGGTTTAGTTATTTCTTGTTTATCTCTGGAGGAAATGGAAAATGGAATTGAGGATAAGCCCTTGGTAGTCGCCTGTAACATTATAGACAACTAACACATAATCCGAGCCCATGCCCTTATCGATTCTAGAGTAACTGGTTATGCTTTCATGGATATAGACTTCGCTAGCCCACACCACCTACCCCTATGCCAACTCAAAGAGCCTGTCCACCTCTTGGTTATACATGGGAGGTCCATTAGCTTGAAGGCCATCACCCATATTGCCCGCTTTGACCTCAAAATACACAATCACCTAGAATGCATTACTGTCTTTGTCACTAAGCTTTGGGGCTACCCCTTGACTCCTGACATCCCATGGCTGAAACAATATGACGTCACTAGACACTTTGCCTCCAACACCGTGACCTTCGAGTCCGACTACTACCTCAAACACTACACCTCAGACGCAACCGGCATCTAAGAAATCAAACTCGAGATCCCCCATTTCCTCAAAGTCTATGCCGTCCAAAGGACTCTGGACCATACAGTACTCGAACAATAAGAGGTTAAAGAAATCATCCCTCCCACCTACCATGACTTCCTACTCGTATTTCAGGAAAAAGAACAAACCCAACTGCTGGCAAGCCGCTCAGGTGTGGACTACGAAATACCTCTGAAACCTGGCTTCACTCCTCCCTTCAGTCCCCTCTACAACCTGACCCCACCAGAACTCCTCGCCCTAAAAGGATGGATTGACGAAAACCTAGACAAAGGATTCATCAGTCCTTATACCTCCACAGTCGCATCCCCGCTACTGTTTATCAAGAAGAAGAATGGCACCCTGAGGCTCTGTGTGGACTACCGAGGGCTGAATGAAGGCACTATTAAAGACCGTGGACCCCTCCTCCTGTTAATCAAGACCTTTATGAACATTGCGGAAGCCAAGATCTACTCCAAGATCGCTATACGTGGAGCCTACAACCAAATCTTAATAGACAAAAAGCATCGCTGGAAGACCGCTTTCCACACCCGCTATGGACTCTTTGATTCTAATGTCATGCCCTTCGGCCTCACCAATGCTCCTGCTACCTTCCAGGCCTTTATCAACAAGGTTCTCCGCCAGGGACTAGATCGGTTCTGTACCGCTTACCTCGATAACATCTACATTTACAGTAAAATGGAAGAGGAATGTGTCGAACACGTACGCTAGGTGCTTAAAGCCTTGCAGCAGGCCAACCTCCAAGTCAAACTATGGAAGTGCGAATTTCATGTCACACATGTGGAATACCATGGTTTTATTATTAGACCCGAAGGTATTCGAATGGACAATATCAAGGTGGAACCTGTTACCACTTGGGCTGTACCTGACCGTGTACGCGAGGGCTGCGCCTTCCTCGGCTTCTGCAACTTCGACAAACAGTTCTTCCGCACCTTGTCACACCTAGCGTGCCCCCTTACTGCCTTTACCAAAAAGAACCAGCCTATCATGTGGACCCCTGATTGTCAACGGGCTTTCGAATGGGTAAAAGAAAGCTTTTACTTCGGCCCCCGTCCTAGCTCACTTCGATTTCCACAAAGAGGTAATTATGAAACCGATACTTCTGACTTCATCTCTTCTAGCGTCATGTTCCAAAAGGATGACAGTGGATATCTCCATCCTGTTGCATTCTACTCTCACAAGCACAGCCCTGCAGAATGCAACTACGACATCTATGACAAGGAACTCGTAGCCATTGTCAGGTCTTTCGAGAAATGGCGCTCCTACCTCCGGGAAAGACACGTAACTATCCTAACAGATACCCTCTACCGAAAGCACTTCACTACCAAGAGACTATTAAACAACCGACAAGCCCGGTGGTCCGAGTTCTTATCCAAATTCAACTATTAGATCGAGTACCAAGCGGGAAAGTTGAATGGCGAAGCCGATGCCTTAACTCGTATGAAGAACCAGACTCCCCAGGAAGTGGAGGAACGAAGAAACCATCGAACCCAAGTGGTACTAAAGTCTCAGTCTCTGAGTTTGTTGGAGAACATTACGCTCCCTACTGGAGTGTCCCCTATTGAAGAGCTTTGGAGAGAGGCCTATAAAGCTGATAGGATTTCAATCCAGATTCTCTGCACCTTTGACAAGGGGGACAGACACTCCCGTTGCCTGTCACTCAATGAATGCAAATGAGACGGGGATCGGCTACTCTGGCGTGATCAAATCTATGTCCCCCACATGACGAGTTACGCCTACGGCTGACATAGGATTCTCGTGACCGACCTTCGGCGCAGTATCCTGGACATGCTAGGACCCATGAACTCAGGTCCCGATGTTATGTCTGGTCTGGTATGAGGTGGGACATAGGCCCCTTTGTGGCTAATTGCCAGGTGTACCAATAAAGTCGTACCTCCCAACACACCCCCCTTTGCTGTCCTACACCCTCTGCCGATACCCGACCACCCCTGGGAACACATCTCCATAGACTTTGTCATGGGCCTGGCATGGAGCCAAGGGAATGATACTATCCTAGTAGTGGTAGAATGAATGTCCAAAATGTGGCACCTCATCCACTGTCGTACTACCATTGATGCCCCCACACTTGCCAACCTATACCTCCGCCACATCTGAAAACACCACGGCCTCCTGAAGAGCATTACCTCTGATCGAGGTACTCAGTTCACGGTGGACTTCTGGAGAACCTTGTGTGAAAGGCTACAAGTAGAAAGAAAGATGTCAACAGCCTTCCACCCTCAAACAGACGGTCAGACCGAATGTGTCAATGCTATCATGGAACAGTCCTTGAGACCCTTTGTCAATTACCAACAGGACGATTGGTCCCTCTGGCTCCCCATGGCTGAGTTCGCGGCAAACAACCATACCTCAGAGTGTACCGGCATGTCCTCTTTCTTTACCAACTATGGCTATGACCCCCGTATGGACTTCTTGGATGCCCCTGATGAGGTCACTGACGAGCCAACAGCCAGAAAGTTCGTGGATCACATCAAAGACATCCACCTCCACCTAAAGACCGGGATCGCCTTCGCTCAAGACCGCCAACAAGAGTATGCCGACCAGGGAAGACTGCTGGCCCCTCACTTTCAGATCGGAGACCATGTTTGGTTCAATGCGAAGAATATCAAAACCAAGCGGCCCTCCGTGAAGCTTGAGGAGAAACATTTCAGCCCTTACCCTGTCCTCGTCCAGATAGGAACCCATGCGTACCGGCTGGACCTTCCCCCTACCATGAAGGTCCATGACGTGTTCCACATTTTCCTCCTTGACCTCATCTCACAAGACCCCCTTCCAGGCCAGGAAGTACCGCTACCACCACCAGTGGAAGTAGATAGTGAACAGGAATGGCAGGTGGAGGAGGTCCTGGATGCCAGGTTTGTCCGCAACCACTTCCGATATCTCATCCAGTAGAGAGGGTACACAGAAGCCACCTGGGAACCAGCCAACTCTGTCAATTGACTTCAAGCCCTGAAACAGTTCCATGAACGATATCCTCATGAACCAGGACCCTTGCCTGAGTTATTCACCTCAGGGGACTTCGGCGTTGGAGAGGGGAGCTAGTGTCATGGCCACCTGGCCCAGTATGGGAAATTAACGTTGCACTTTTGGTTTCATACATTGGTTGTGGCTTTGTTGGTCGCATAGTAGGATTTCCTTTGTTTTATGATTGGGATAGGTTGCCACGCGACGGAAACTGGTAGAACCTGACGGAAGGATCACAGCTGCATACAACGCCAAGAACTTTCTTTTGTATCAGTGATCATGGAGGATTTCCTATCTATATACGGGGGTGTGCCCCCTTATATTTTATGTTCTTTACGCAATCTGGCAATCTCCTGTCATGGCCACCCGGCTATGGAGACGGAAGATGCATAGGTTTTTTGTTGCATATATTTGGTTAGGTTTCTTTGGTTGCAGAGTAGGATTTCCTTGGTACTTTGATTAGAGACAGTTACCGCGCAACGGAACTTGGTGGACCCAGATGGAAGAATCGCGGCTGCGCGCGATGTTAAGGGTTTTCTTTTGTATTAGTGATCAGGGAGGATTTTCTATCTATATAAGGAGCAGTGCCCCCTTATATTTTACTTTCTTTACGCAATCTGGTAATCTCCTTCGGCCACCTGTACCTAGGAATTACACTCTCTTCTACTTTGCATCCTCCTGAACCCCTGAACCCTGACCCTGCACCCCTGAGTCCCTGACCTTGTACAACTCGCTTTGGTTGTACCCCCGTGCCTAGACCTCATCTTCAGATTCCCACCTGTCCTGATCGTGGTGTGTCTTGGGCTACCCGACCCCCAGACCCTGTCCGTTACACAAGATTGCATCTCCTAGGACCCAACCCACACCAAACCATGGCCACGTCCCACCTCTCTGACAACATCAATTGTCCCCTTCACACCCTCGCGAACCTGGGGGATGACCATGCACAAAGCCTAGACCATGACCAACTCCAAGCCCAGTTCAACCTCGCCAGAGACCTGGCCCGTCGAATCCTGAATGCACTCGCTCCTCCTCCTCCTCCAGCACCCCCTCCAGAACAGACGCCCCAGTACCACGACCTCCAACAACAATGCAACGCCCGCATCCAGGAACAAGACGACACCCACACTGAAGGCCAAGGCCTCAAGGCCCGTCTTGTTATCGTTGAAGTGAACCTGACACAGGCCAACGCTACCATTACCTGCCTGAATACCGCCCTCGCCCGCATGCCGGCCCACGGTGCCGCAGCACCTGCTGGTGGCAACAAACTGGTCTCGATCCCCGACCCCGAACAATTTGATGGTGCCACTCAAAAGCTTCACCCCTTCATCACCCAACTACGGATGAAACTCCAGGGTGACGCCCACAGGTTCACCAGTGAACAACACCACATCAGCTATGCCCTTAGCCTCCTTCGAGGACGCGCCTACCTCTAGATCCAACACCGGGTGTTGGCCAGCCGTATCGACTTCGCGACCATGGATGCCCTCTTTGCTGAGCTAGAACAAGCTTTTGGCGACCCTAATCGGGTCTAAACAGCTGAACGTGCTCTGAGGAGCCTCCAACAAAAGAACTGTCCCTTCATGGAATACCTCGCCGACTTCCAATGCCTCGCCGTCGACACCTTCGGGAACGACGCTGCCCAGCGTACCTCCCTGCACCAGGGCCTCAGCACGGAGCTGAAGGATGCTCTGGTAGATGTTTTCCCCATCCCCGAATCTTTCAATGACTATCTCTCCCTCCTCAAGCAGCTGGACAACAATGTTCGTACTCACGCTGCCAAAAAGAAAGGCTCATCCTCATCCTCTTGGAGAACCTCCAGTCCTGCTACACCTCGCACCCCCGCTCCCGCTCCACCCCCAGCCTCCACAGCTACAGCTACCGCCTCCGGCCCCGTGGACCTCTTTGCAGGTTGTCGAAAGCTCACTACCGCTGAAAGGTAACAGCGCATCAGCCGCGGCCTCTGCCTATACTGTGGGGGACATGGACACATGGCTGGTGCTTGTCCCAACAAGGGACCTCGCCGTATGCATGGGGCCAGCACCCATACTATTTCCACTCCTGAGGAGCCCCTCCCTGCCCAAGAAGAGTCGGAAAACTAGTGGTCCCATGTGCAGCCATGGGCACTGACATGGGACATGTTAAGTCTTCCCTTAGTTTAGTTATTTCTAGTTTATCTTTGAACGAAATAGAAAATAGAATTGAGGATAACCACTTGGTAGTCACCTGTGACATCATAGACAACCAATAAATAATACAAACCCACGCCCTTATTGATTCAGGAGCAACTGGTTATGCTTTCATGGATATAGACTTTGCTAGCCGTTACCACCTACCCTTATCCTTGCTCAAAGAGCCTATCCATCTCTCCATCGTAGATGGGAGGCCCATCAGCTCAAGGGCCATCACCTATATCTCATGCTTTGATCTCAAAATAAATGACTACCTGGAATCTATCCCTGCCTTTGTTACCAAGCTTGGTGGCTATCCACTTACTCTTGGCATCCCCTGGCTGAAACAGCATGATGTCACCATACGCTTCGTATCCAACACTGTCACCTTTGAATCTGACTACTGACTCAAGAATTGTACCCGTGCCATAACCGGCATCCAAGGGATCGAGTATGAAATCCCCCATTTCCTCAAAGTCGATGCCCTCCAACACGCCCTCGACCACACTGTATTGGAACAACAGGAAGTCAAAGAAATCGTTCCTCCCGAGTACCATGATTTCTTACCGGTATTTCTCGAAAAAGAGTAAAACCAACTGCCACCCAGTCGACCAGGTGTGGACCATAAAATACCTTTGAAACCAGGCTTCACTCCCTCCTGGGGTCCTCTCTACAACCTGTCCCAGCCAGAGCTCGCCGTGCTCAAAGGATGGATCGATGAAAACCTAGACAAAGGCTTCATCAGCCCTTCTACCTCCCCTACAGCCTCCCCAGTACTCTTTTTCAAGAAAAAGGATGGCACCCTTAGGCTCTGCGTGGATTACCGAGGACTGAACGAAGGCACCATCAAAGATCGTGGACTCCTCCCCCCGTTAAACGAGACCTTCATGTACATTGCTGGGGCCAATATCTACTCCAAGATAGGTATCGGTGGAGCCTATAACCAAGTTCTGATGGACGAAAACGACCAATAGAAGACTGCGTTCCGCACCCACTATGAGCTTTTTGACTCTAACGTTATGCCCTTCGGTCTCACCAATGCCCCGGCCACCATCCAGGCCTTTATAAACCAGGTTCTCTGCCAAGGGCTAGACCGGTTCTGCACGGCATACCTCGATGACATTCTCGTTTACAGCAAGACCGAAGAAGCCCACGTCGAACATGTGCGGTGGGTGTTGAAAGCCCTACAGGAAGCCGAACTCGAGGCCAAGCCCCAGAAGGGCGAATTTCACGTCACCAATGTGGAATATCTTGGTTTCATTATCAGTTCCGAAGGCATCAGAATGGACAATGCCAAGGTGGAAACTATTACCGCTTGGCCTATACCTGACTGAGTATGTGAGGTCCGGGCCTTCCTTGGCTTTGGTAACTTGTATTGACGTTTTATTCGTGCCTTCTCCTGCCTGACACGTCCTCTCACCGCCCTCACCAAGAAGAACCACCCCTTTGTCTGGACCCCCGAGTGCCAACGGGCTTTCGATCAATTAAAAAAAGCCTTTACCTTGGCTCCTGTCCTGGCCGACTTCGATTTCCACAAGGAAGTGGTCATAGAAACTGATGCTTCCGACCTCGTCTCAGCGAGCGTCATGTCTCAGAAGGATAACAGTGGATGTCTCCATCCTGTCGCGTTCTACTCCCGCAAACACAGTCCTGCAGTGTAACGCGTGCTCCCTCAGGTAGATGGTTCCTAAGGATGCGACCGCACCCAACTTCGATTCTCTCGAACACAACTCTTGTAAAGTGTAAAGAATAAAAGTAAAACGGTAAAACTTAATATCGTTAAGCTCTGGCTTATCTCAATTAAAGTCTCTCGAGAGGATGTTGATTGTGTCGGGGCAGGAGAGTTCTCGTATAAGCTTCAAGTAGTCAGACTCATGCCAGAAACTCCCCCATCAAGTCGCCCCGACCAACATGAGCATACCCTTCTCCGTAAGGGTTGCCAGCACCATTGCCGCATCCCCAAAGGGTTTAAGGTGCCAGCGTACTGTAGTAGAAATCTCCTATATGTACATCAGTTCCTGCGAGGCGTTTACCAATCCGCCTGCCGGAGTGAAAACCTCTGCGCATCGGTGTCTCGCCAGTGGCTAACGGCCGAGTCACCTAGGAAAGGTAACTAATCAACTCTCTTCCCCCATGCAATGATCTATGCAAGCACCCGTAGACATCACCTGTTCTCCGGTTAAGTTCTATCTTTCTTGATTGCGAACTTACGGGGTGTACGACGCTCCCACGTAGAGCTGTGTAGGTGGCGGGACCCATGGGCGCTACCCATGGTCCCTTACCTCCGACACACCACTCAGCGTGATAAGTATCATGCTATTAGAGTCTTCCAACAACCCATAAAGAGCCTACAGCAATGGGGCACATGTAGGCATGATTGGCATAAAACCTTCCCAGACGTCTCCGGCACCACCTGGGACTACCCTGGGGACCCTTCCGGATAGCTCACGCTAACTCTGTCAGTTTTGGTCCGTTTTACTCCGTTCTTTTTGGAGCAGGTACCTGACCTTCTCACCTTGGCCCCCTTATATATCATGCGAACAGCTTCCGGTAGGACGGATGGGAGCGACGTATACAGTGTTATGGACATGTCTTCAATAATTCCATTTAACTAGTAAAACGGCAACTGCAACCATTTTGGCCCATGACGCCCGGGGCGAACCCTGGGGCCGCAGGTACCTGTTAGGAATAATTCTGCCAAGTTACAGCATGTTCGGAGCACTCTAGCTCCTCCCGTAGTCTTCCGATCAATGTGCAAGCAAGTGCCCGTCGATCGTCATTGCGTAACAAACAATCCTAACATTGCACGGAATCTTTCCGAGAACGTTTCCGACGGAAGGTAGGGTAATAGTGTCCCTAAGGTAGGGTAAGTATGTCCATGGTGACACAAAACTGGTCTCCATGGTAGGGTAACATGACTTACCTGGGCAGGGTAAACTTACCCGGCCTTCCGACCTATCCTTAGGCCGAAACCAATAGAGTCACCTTACTTCCGCTACTTAGATACACCTATGTCTTAAGTACCTTCTGTTCTTCAGGATACCCGGACCATCGGGTATCTCCCGGACATGCTCAGACATGCCCGCCTAGTCTACCATATAACCTCTTGGCCTTATGTAAGTGCGTAGACTTACCTTGCCCTAGTTCTATAACGTAGCGTCATTACATCACTCCCCTCTTCTCTAAGGACCGACCCGGTCTGTTAACTTCGGCTTTTGTTTCCACGATTTGGTTCGCCCTCAACCCTATGGTCTCTGGGTTTATGGGGATACCGATGGTGGAAATCCTTCATGGCTTGTAAGCCGGTGCCCTCTAGCATCTCATATGGCTCCCAAGAGTTCTCCTCAGCGGCGTAGCCTTCCCATGAAACCAGGTATTGTATAAAGCGATTTGGAAATTTCGCCTTCATGTTACCATACCATCCACTGTCTACGACTGCCTCGATAACGTAGCTGGGCTCGTTGTCTAATATCTCAGGGACTGGGACTTCTTTAGTCCTTCTACCACTTGGGTCCTCACGATAGGGTTCTAAGAGTCCGACATTGAATACGGGATGGATCGACCAGGGGGCAGGCAATTGGAGTTCATAAGCTCGGTTATCTACCTTACCCTTGACCACGAAGGGCCCAAACATTCGGTGGTCTAGCTTCTCCATAGGTCGCTGAGTGCCGATGTTCTTTCGATTTAGCATCACGCGATCAACCTTCTTTGTCCTGCCATTAGTCACACCTTCCATTGTAACATATTTCGGTGATGGCAACCTTTTCTGGTCATGCCATTTCCGTTGTCTCTCTTGAGCTTGCTTAAGTGTATCTCGGACATCTTGCCAGACACCTTCCCAGTTCCTTACCAATAGCTCGCTACTCGGATGAACACCTTGTTGCTCCGAAACTGTACCCGACCAGTTGGTCCGTGGGTTAAAGCCATAGTTGATCTCAAAAGGAGATAACTTAGTGGACTCGGAGGTGGATGTATTGTACGCGTACTGCGCTAATGGTAGTAGTGATGCCCAATCATCCTCTTGATATGAACAATAATTTCTTAAATACTGTTCCAAGGTCTGGTTCACCCGCTCAGTTTGCCCATCAGTTTCCGGGTGGAAAGCGGTTGATAACCGTAGTTTCAGTTGCAACTGTCGCGTTAGGATCATCCAAAACTTGGATGTGAATCTACTATCCCGGTCGGAGATAATTGATTCTGGGAGCCCATGGAGCCGCCAAACTTCCTTTGGGAATATCTGTGCCATATCCTTTATCGGGATTTCTGTGGCCAGAGGTATGCAGTGTGCCATCTTTGAGAATCTATCCACGATCACCCAAATCTTGGTATACCCCTCTGATTCCGGTAGTGCTACTATGAAGTCCATTGAGATATCCGTCCAGGGTCTCCAGGGTACACCAACGGGTTCCAACAAGCCAAACTTCTTATGCTTGACGCACTTGTTCCGTTGACAGGCATTACATGTACGGACATACTCCGTAATGCTCTCATCCATCTTAGCTCAGAAGAAGTTAGCCCTAACCCTTCCAACCGTCTTGTATGTCCCAAAGTGTCCCGCTATTCGGGAGTCATCTTCGGCTTCCATGATCTTGTCTTTCAGATCCTGCGAGTCCGGAATGTACCACCTATTCTTACAGAGGAGAAGACCTCTGTCTACTATCTTGTCCTTATACGTGAGGGTGTCTCTTTCTATGGTCAGATTGCGGTCGACTCCTTTGTCTCCCGCTAACACTGCCTTCAGATCCCTCATATAAGCAGGATCCCTTTCCGCCTCAGCATGTAACGCATCCACGAACGCGGACTGCAACCGGTAGCCTTGACAGACAGCCAACGAATGAGGACGTAAGAGGTCTCGCCCTTGTCCCACAATCCATTGTCCGGGGCGAAAAAATGGCTTTGGTGTCTCTGATAGAGAATTACTCCCCCCTTCAGGGCGGTGGTCTCCACGCCTTGACAGTGCATCAGCCTTTGTATTCAGCCTTCCTTCTCGGTGAACCCCCTTGAAATTGAATGGCTGTAGGAATTCTGCCCAGCGATGTTGTCGGCGGTTGAGGGTCTTAGTAGTATTAAAGTACTCCAAATTCTTGTGATCGGTGTAAACCGAGATCTCACCCTCTACCGACTGAAACAGATGTTCCCATTCCATGAATGCTGCCACTATGGCTGTCATTTCCTTATCATGTACATCATAATTTATTTTAGCTGGGTGGAATTTCCTACTATGAAAGGCCACTGGGTGCCACTTCTCGTCTTCACAGAACTGAGACCGTATAGCACCCAATGCACAGTCACTCGCATCCGTCTCCAGCTTATTCTGGCGGACAGGATCGAAATGTGCTAGGATTGGTCCCGTGGTGAAAGCCTTCTTTAATGCAAAAAAAGCCTCATTACATGCCGGGGTCCAATCAAATCGGACATCCTTCTTTGTAAGGTCTGTCAAAGGTTTCGCTATCTTGCTAAAACCTTCCATGAATCTTCGATAGAAGTTGGCGAAGCCCATAAAACTTTGGACTCAGACGACGCTAGTTGGTGCTTTCCAATCTAAGATGGTATCCACCTTCTTTGTAGTCATAGATATCCCCTTCTCGGATATTCTACAACCTAGGAACTCTATTTCACTCTTATGGAAGAATGACTTCTTTATGTTTGCACAATGTTGATGCTTCTGTAACCTTTCCATTACGCGCCTTACCAGAGAGACATGTTCTTCTATTGTCTCCCAGTAAATCAGGATGTCGTCCATGTAGGCCACGACTCCTTCACCCAGCATATCGCGAAATATGTCATTTATCATACTCTGAAAGGTGGCTGGGGCATTACATAGCCCAAAAGGCATCACTTTAAACTGATGTAATCCTTCTTCGCTGCGAAAGGCTGTAAGTTCCTCATGCGAGTAAGTATCTCCTTTGGCCTTCTGGGCCATTCGGATTCCCCAATACCCATTCTTCAGGTCCATTAAGCTATGTACTGTAGCCTTTGACAGCCTGCCTCGCAATTCATTCATTAACGGGAGAGGATATCTGTTCTTCACCGTAATCTTATTTAATCCTCGATAATCTATTACCAATCTTAACGTACCATCTGGTTTTGGTACGAAAAGTATAGGAGCCGAGGATGAGGAAGTAGATCTTTCTATCTTTCCTGTTCTTAACATTTCATTTATGAACTCAGAGAGCACTTTTCGCTCCTGCACTGATATCGGATAGATGGGTCCAAATGGAGGTGTACTCCCCGGAATCAAATCACTTCTATGATTATACTTTGTATGTTCCGGCAACGCATCTATTCTTTCCTGGCTAAAGATGTCTCCAAAGTCCTTATACTCTGGTAAAAGTTGGACTGTGACATCTTCACCTTTATCGTCCAAAAACTGTACTGTCCCTAGAAAATATACATTTTCAGGATCTTCAGCTAACAATTCCTCATCCGTTATATAAACTAACCGCCTCTGCTTTGTTAGGCAATTCGCCTTACAAAAATCTGAGCGCCAGGTCAGTGATCCTATCTTCCAATCGATGTCTGCGTTGTGGTCCTTTACCGATGACATAGGTAGATATCCATCGACATGAGTCTCGGCCATATCCACTACCTCAAAACAGATACCATTCACGTGATCACCTATCTTCAGATCCAATGACTTGGTATAATGAACACCAGATCCCGGTATGCGGTTACCACTTGCATCATGTATTGGAGTATGAATTTTTCTCCATACACAAGGAGCTTGGGTACTCTTAATCCATTTGCTACTTAGCACTGGACCAGTAGCTCCACTATCTAATAAAAATAGCGCCTCAGCACTTACATGCCTACACCCTATTCGCCAATCTAGTGTCACTCTTAGGTGAATAGACTTGCTATGTTTGGGTAGGCTAGAGTGCCGCGCGTTTTTAATTTGTCTCTTAGTACTCATTCTCGCTAGTCTCTTGCCTTTCGACACAAGAGGAGCCACAACGGGTCAGTAAACCTTTTCAAGAATTATGTAATCAACAATGGGAATTGGAGTGCTGTTTACTATCACGCCAGCATGATTTCGGGTACTAAACCCTCCTCAGGTAAACTTGAAAGATGACTTTTATTCAAGACTAATAACCTAAGACCAATTCCACAGTACAAGAAAAACCACCCATGTAAGACAAGAAATTTGCATTTGCTCTCCGGAGACGTCCAGTCAACTGGTGCCAAACAGGGCATCTTTGTGCCCCATCCGAATGTCGCGCGGTTCCCATTTTCCAGAGCGACCCCTCGGAGCAGAATGCTCATCAAAGAAAAACCTGAAAGTAATTTCCCCAAAATTGTCCAACATGAATTAACATAACTACCCCTAAGAAATGAACAAATCCCAGGAACGAAAAGGAAACACCAAGCACCGCGCGCGACTGTAACATCTACCTAACGAAGCAGTCTTCCGACATTCCTATGTCAACGACCTCGTTAGCACTGAAGTGCTAGTCATCGCGGATAGGTTCTTACCTGAAATCCGTCCCGCTTGAGTGACCATTTATTTTCCATAAGATTCTCCTAGATCTAGAAAATTAGCCGGGGTCATTCCTTCATAGGGTTAGGTTCTTACCTAGTTCATCACCCATGTCAACCTCTATTATAGTAGGTGAGGGTTTGCGGGTTTCCAAAAGTTTGGGGCCAGATGGCGGCGGTCGAGACGCTTCAATGCGCTTTAGTCGCTTATTTCCACTAGTAGAGGATTCCGCCTTTGGTCGTGACCCCTTCACTCCCACGGCATTCCTCACAGCATGTACGACAGGGGAGGTAGCCGAAGACTGTCTCCAGAAGTGTCCTTCTCTCCCACACTTAGTGCGTTACTTATTGTTGCATCGTTCTTCAGTCAGGTTTTGAGGGATGTCTCGATGAGCAATAGCATACTCAGACGTCCCTACCTGCTTTCCGGCGCCAACATTAGCGGTCTTCCGCGTCGTGTTTTCCTTCCAACCCGAACCTTTCTCTTTCTTCTTAAACCTGCCCGAAGGTTTAGAAGTTTCCTTCTCTCGTCTCTCTCGTGGTTTCGTGGGGTTGTCCTCGTTAAGGTGTCCAAAGCGCTTGTCATCTTCGAGGTTGTCACCAACTTTCCTAAGTAAGTCTAGGTAGTCGTCGAGTCTTTCGGGGTGAGGGGTCATCAATGCCCCAGATTTCCGAAGCTCAGACGATATCCCAACCCGAACCTTGTCCTTAACCTGTTGGTGGTCTGAGTAGTTCAGCTTGTACATCAGATCGATAATCTTATCCAGGTAGGCACTGCTCTGGTGGGGGGTCATCACCAAGTTATTCCACGCGAGAAGATTCTTATCCCAATTCACGTTGTCACCGCCGTGACTTTGCTCCAACTGTTCAGGGAAGCCTTTCCATGTCCAGAGCGGACCATTCTTATTGCACGGCATACCCGCTCACTTAGCCGCTTCTTGGTTGATGTGAGCATGTATCCCAAGGTACCAGTTGCAGGCTTGGTCTTCGAGAAGAGGTATGACTAAGTTGATCTTATCCATGTCCGTCAGACGGCAATCGGACAAGTACTCAAACTTGACTTCGACCAAGGTCAGAAAACTAGCCAGATTGGCAACCACTCCCTTGAAGGTGGGAATGCCGCTTGGCTTCTCCGGCTTCCTACGGCTTGATTTTGCCGAGGAACGAGCTTGGTTTTGCAACATTTCTCGTAGTGCATCTGCCCGACGGTCATATCGGTCCTTCTTCTGGTTATTCCATCCAGCACGACGTGGTCCCAGAAAGGGTATGACATCACGTAGGGAATCGGCATCATCATCAGAGCTGGCATCAGGGTCAGAACCACCCGGATCCCTGCTGCCAGCCCCAACGAATCCGCCACCGGGAGGTAGATAACCACCCCTGCTGCCTCCAGGGTTTCTACTAGAGGTTTCCCTTGGTCTTTCATAACCATCAAAATGCTCGCCTTGACCACCACGATTCCTGTCATCCGCAGGCCCACCTCCCGACGGTACTTGTGGAAGCACTGAGCCTGCGGGCTGGTTACTCCCCGACAGTATCGGGTTTGGCGCAGCCTGCGACACCTTTAACCACTCGGCAAACGCCGCGCAGGTCTCTGGGTCTGTCAGAGGTCCCTTATGTCACTTCAATCCACAATACCCACAGGTGGGTTCCTCCTTTCCCTTTCCCTTATCCCTGCTCGTAGGATATGGGGGTTGACAGTGTTCATTATGGAACACTCCGAATCCTGAGCACGTTGGGTGGCAGCAGGGCCCTCGCCGACTATTATTTCTCGATGGCCCAAACCCAGTAAAAGCAGCATTACCCGAAGGTTTAACCGGTGCCGTAGGCACTTGGATCGGTGGCCGGCTGGGTTGGCTTGGAGTAGCCGCGATAGGGACAGGTGTGCCTGGAGAGGCTGTAGGAGGACGAGGTGGTGCACCCATCGGTTGGAATCGCTCCACAGTATTCTCAATCCTTTCCGCTAGCCGTGAACCTGGGTTCATTGCTGGCCACGTGGTTGGGATAGGAGTTGCTACTGGTGTAGGAGCGGAACCGTGGGGCGTCGCTTGAGGAGGGGGGACATTAGGCTTTGGTAACGGTAAAGGAGCGGTCGTTACCGTGATGGAGGGAGAAGGTGACCGTATAGGTCGATTGATTGCTTGACGAGGTAATTGCAGCGTTGCCTTTCGTCGCGTCCCAGCAATAGGACTTGCCGAGTGACTTCGTGCCACTGACGTGGAAAGGGATCGTGAGGTGGCGAGGAGAAACAATGAAGGTATTTCACTGTCTTCAGTTGTCTTCAGACTTTCTAAGACCCGCACTCCTAACGGACTTAGCTCTGGCCGCCATCGCTCATCCCTAGCATATAGTGTCAGTTGCTGAGAGTAGTCATGCGGTTTGTCTGTCACCAAGGGCAATGCGGGAGCCGCCTCAATCATTAGGACATCATTGTCCTCATCAATCTGGTATCCCTCCTTCCAAGCCTTCTCCAACACGTCTATCCTTATCTTCATAGCGAATTGGTTATTCAATAACGCCACGAATGCATCTTGCTGTCTTTTTCATCCATTCCACCGAACTTGTGATGATCTGTTTCCTAAACTGTTTCTGCGTCTTCTTATTCCAGTGCAACAACTCCCTTTTGGCACTAGTGACCTTGCGGGCCATTTCTCGTAGGATATAAGGTTTGACCTAATCGCGAGAGAATTCGGCGACCGAGATCGTAGGAGGTCCCGGAATCACCTTTCCTTCTTCATCCTCGTGACTGAAGCCCTCTGAGACTCCATTCGGAAAAGCAATGTCGTTTGTAAACAATAGTGCGGCTAGGCCAGCATCGTGAAGGATTAACTCGCGACATTGTTCGGGGAGGTCGATTGGGTCTGCATCGAGAAGCAATTTTGCGCTGGCTCCGCCGATACCTCGGGTGTCAGCTATAACCGAAGCCCGAAAGAGGGCCGCCTCTAATGGGTTATCATTGATCTCAAAACTGCTTTTGCTCTCGGAACTCGACGTCTCCTCTTCAATCGTCACTGCTAAGGCAGGCATGATGAGTTAACGTCGGTTCAAATCAAATAAATCAGGAGGAGAGTTAAGCAAGAAGCTCGCTTAACGATATACTGTAACGGGGGCTCCCTCAGGTAGATGGTTCCTAAGGATGCGACCGCACTCAACTTCGATTCTCTCGAACACAACTCTTGTAAAGTGTAAAGAATAAAAGTAAAACGGTAAAACTTAATATCGTTAAGCTCTGGCTTATCTCAATTAAAGTCTCGCGAGAGGATGTTGATTGTGTCTTGGCAGGACAGTTCTCGTATAAGCTTCAAGTAGTCAGACTTATACCAGAAACTCCCCCATCAGGTCGCCGCGACCAATATGAGCATACCCTTCTGCGTAAGGGTTGCCCGCACCATTACCGCATCCCCGAAGGGTTTAAGATGCCAGCGTACTCTAGTAGTAATCTTCCATATGTACATCAGTTCCTGCGAGGCGTTTACCAATACACCTGGCGGAGTGAAAACCTCTGCACATCGCTGTCTCGCCAGTGGCTAACTGCCGAGTCACCTAGGAAAGGTAACTAATTAACTCTCTTCCCCCATGCCAGGATCTATGCAAGCACCCGTAGACATCACCTGTTCTCCGGTTAAGTTCTATCTTTCTTGATTGCGAACTTACGGGGTCTACAACGCTCCCACGTAGAGCTGTATAGGTGGCGGGACCCGTGGGCACTACCCATGGTCCCTTACCTCTGACACACCACTCAGCGTGATAAGTATCATGCTATTAGAGTCTTCCAACAACCCATAAAGAGTCTACGGCAAAGGGGCACGTGTAGGCATGATTGGCGTAAAACCTTCCCAGACGTCTCCGGCACCACCCGGGACTACTCTGGGGATGCTTCCGGATAGCTCACGCTAACTCCGTCAGTTTTGGTCAGTTTTACTCCGTTCTTTTTGGAGAAGGTACCTGACCTTCTCACTTTGGCCCCTTTATATATCCTGCGAACAGCCTCCGGTCGGACGGACGGCAGCGACGTATACAGTGTTATGGACATGTCTTCAATGATTCCATTTCACTAGTAAGACGGCAACTGCAACAGTTTTGGCCCATGACGCCCGGGGCGAACCCTGGGGCCGCAGGTACCTGTTATGAATAATTCTGCCAAGTTACAGCATGTTCAGAGCACTCTAGCTCCTCCCGTAGTCTTCCGATCAATGTGCAAGCAAGTGCTCGTCGATCATCATTGCGTAACAAACAAACCTAATATTATACAAAATCTTTCCAAGAACGTTTCCAATGGAAGGTAGGGTAATAGTGTCCCTAAGATACGGTAAGTATGTCCATGGTGACATGAAACTGGTCTCCATGGTAGGGTAACATGACTTACCTGGGCAGGGTAAACTTACCCGGCCTTCCGACCTATCCGTAGGCCGAAACCAATAGAGTCACGTTACTTCCGCTACTTAGATACACCTATGTCTTAAGTAGCTTCTGTTCTTCGGGATACCCGGACCATCGGGTATCTCCCGGACATCCTTAGGCATCCCCGCCTAGTGTACCATATAACCTCTTGGCCTTATGTAGGGGCGTAGACTTAGCTTGCCATCGCTCTATAACGTAGGGTCGTTACATGCAGAATGCAACTACGACATCTACGACAAGGAACTCATGGCCGTCGTCAGAGCCTTTGAGGAGTGGCGCTGCTACCTCCTGGGCAGACAGGTAACTATCCTGGAAGACCACCTCAACCTCAAGCACTTCACCACCAAAAGGCTGTTAAACAACTCCCAAGCCCAGTGGTCTGAATTCCTGTCCCAGTTCAGCTACCAAATTGAGTACCAACCTGGAAAGTTGTCCGGTAAAGCCGATGCCCTAACCCGTATGAAGAATGAGACCCCTGAGGAAATGGACGAACGACGGAACCATGAAACCCAAGTGGTTTTAAAGTCTCAGTCTCTGAGTCTGTTGGCGAACATTACGCTCCCTACCGGAGCGTCCCCGATTGAAGAACTTTGGAAAGATGCCTATAAAGCTGACATGATTCCAATCCAGGTTCTCCGCCCCCTCGACAAGGGTGATAGGTACTCCCGCCTCCTGTCTCTCAATGAATGCAAACGCGACGGGGACTGACTACTCTACCGTAAGCGGATCTACGTCCCCCAACATAACGAACTACGCCTACGGCTGATACAGGAATCTCATGACCGACCTTCTGCGGGGCACCCAGGACACGCCAAATCCCATGAACTCATGTCCTGACGCTATGTTTGGCCAGGTATCAGACGAGACATAGGCCGCTTTGTGGCTAACTGTCATGTGTGTCAATGGAGTCGTACCTCCCGGCATGCCCCGTTTGGCATTCTGCGCCCCCTACCGATACCCGACCGTCTATGGGATCACATTTCCATGGACTTTGTCACCGGCTAGCCATGCAGCCAAGGGAACGATCCGATTCTGGTCGTGGTAGACCGCAGGTCCAAAATGCGCCACCTCATCGCCTGCCGCACCACCATCGATGCCCCCACACTGGCGGACCTATACCTCCACTACATTTGGAAACATCATGGCCTTCCCCAGACAGTCACCTCCGATCGAGGAACTCAGTTCACAGCAGACTTCTGTAGGACAGTGTGCGAAAGGCTACAAGTCGAAAGAAAGATGTCCACAGCCTTCCACCCCCAAACTGATGGTCAAACTGAACGCGTCAATGCCGTCATGGAACAATACTTGAGAGCCTTTGGCAACTATCAGCAGGTCGACTGGTCCCTCTGGCTCCCCATGGCCAAGTTTGCTGCCAACAACCACGCCTCGGAGTCCACAGGCGTATCCCCTTTCTTCGACAACCATGGCTATTACCCCCGTATGGACTTCTTGGAAACCCCTGATGAGCCCACGGACGAGCCTACTGCTCAAGCCTTTGTAGATCGTATCAAAGACATCTACGACCACCTGAGCACTGAGATCGCCTTCACACAAGATTATCAACAGGAGTATGCAGACAGAGCGAGACTCCCAGCCCCTCACCTGCGGGTTGGAGACCGCGTTTGGTTAAATGCAAAGAATATCCGGACCAAATGACCCTCCTTGAAACGGGAGAACAAACTCCTCGGCCCTTACCCAGTCCTCGCCCAGATCGGAACCCATGCCTATCGTTTGGAACTTCCCCCTACCATGAAGATCCATAATGTGTTCCACGTTTCCCTCCTTGACCTCGCACCGCACAACCCTCTCCTAGGCTAGGAGACGTTACCGCTACCCCCTTTGGAAGTGGAGGGCGAACAGGAATGGCAAGTGGAAGAGGTCCTGGGTGCCAAGTTTGTCTGCAATCGCCTACGGTACCTTATCCGCTGGAGAGGGTATGAGGAAGCTACCTGGGAAGCCGCCAAATCTGTCAATGGACTTCAAGCCCTGGAATGCTTCCATGAATGGTACCCCCACAAGCCCGGACCCTTGCCTGAGTAACTCGCCTCAGAGGACTTCAGCGTCGGAGATGGGAGCTAGTGTCATGGCCACCCGGCTATGGAGATGGAAGATGCATAGGTTTTTCGTTGAACATATTTGGTTAGGTTTCTTTGGTTGCATAGTAGGATTTCCTTTGTACTTTGATTGGAAACGGTTACCGTGCGACAGAACTTGGCGGAACCAGATGGAAGAATCGCCGCTGCACGCAATGTTAAGGGTTTTCTTTTGTATTAGTGATCAGGGAGGATTTTCTATCTATATAAGGAGGTGTGCCCCCTTATATTTTACTTTCTTTATGCAATCTGGTAATCTGCTGCGGACACCCTTTCTTACGTGCCAGGGAATTATCTTATCCACTACGATACCTTCACTTTGGCCCGACCGGGGTCAAAGTTTTCCTTCATCACTTCCATCATGGGGTCTTCACCCCCTCTCGTTCCGCAACCCCCTACCCAACCTGACGGGGCCTCACAGTTTTGTGGGCAGGGTCACTTATCACCCCTCTTTCGCTCTCAGGGTCCCCCCTCACTTAAATGCCCACGTACCGGCTCTACCACCTCCCTTAATCGATACAGAAAAGATGACTTTGAAGGCCCTTTCGGAGCCTTCATGAGCATGTTTGAACAGTTGGCAGAGGAACAGAAAATTGAAGCACAGTTCAGTTTTGCAAAAGGCTTTCCAGTTATGATCCACATGATGCAAATTTTACACGAAGACTACAGGAAGGCGACCGATGGGCTAACCGAGCACATCACCGCCCTTACTGAGGAACTGGATTAGCTCCGCGCCTCCATCCCCTCTCAGCCTGCTCCTACTACTGCCCCACCAGCACCCCCTACCACCAACACTACAGAGCAGCCCTCTGTTCCTCCCCTACCTCCTACCCTTCCCCATGCCCAACCCCCTGGCCCGGCAGTCCATCCTTCTTGGGCTACTGTGGCTAGGAGGGCAAGGAAGCCCTCTCAGAAACCCATAAAGCCTGGCCCCAAGCCAGCCAAGTCCTCCTCCGCCTTGGCTAGGCATCTTGCCGAAAAGAAAAAGGGCCTCACCATGCGCGAGGGTCGGCTCATCATCAAGCGAGACGCGGCCCCCCTCACTACTACTGCTGTACAGCTACGCAACAGCATCAACTAGGCCTTGGCCTCCACTCTCATTCACTCTGTCTCATTTTGGGCTGGACATGTCACCCTTACCACCATGGACACGGTTAGAGCCACAACTGTTAACAGCAAAGTCGGCACATTTTTGCACCTCATCCCAGGTGCCTCTACTGTTTATCTCGACACCCCTGCCACTCAGCTCCTGGTACATGGCATTGCTACCTCTACTTCTCTGGCTTCTCTTGCCCAAGAACTCACTACCTTTAACTCTGGCCTGGCTCTTACCGAGCAGCCAAGGTGGCTTACCTCAGACATAGCACGAACTGGCAAACTCGCCTCAACTGTGGTTATTTCCATCACCGGACCCTAGGCTCCATTTTTTGTCCGCAAACACCTTCCTGCCTTTTCCAATACCTACCGTACAGAGCGCCATCTACGCTTCGATCAATACACTCAGTATACTAACTGCCACAAGTTCGGCCACCATAACATCAAATGCAACTCACCTGCCTCCTGTCGCTTGTGCCTCCTCCCTCACTCTACTGGGGATCACTCCTGCCCCACCGCTACCTGTCGTCTTCGAGGCCGTCCCTGCAGCCATACCATACCCAGGTGTGTGAACTGTGATGGCCCACACGAATCCCACTCACCAGTTTGCTCTTCACGCCCCCATCCAGATACCCAAGAATCTGAGGTTGCGGAGGAACATGAGGAAGAGGTGGACATGGAAGGTTTTACATAGGTTGGGAGACCTATTTTTATGATGTAATGATTTATGTTTGGAATTTTGTTTTATGATTTTTTGATTTGGTTGGGATTTCCCTGGCCTGGCTAGGTGGAATGGGTGGGTGCCAGACTGTTGATAGACTTGTACTTCAGCTTTCGTGTTTAGCTTGCTCACAGAGGTGTTGGCTTGTGGGGTTACCTCGGTGTCTCTAACGGGTCAGGATGGTTTGGGTTTGGAGGTCATGGTATCTTGTATTTAGTTGCCTGTAGGTTGCAGGGGTAGTAGGGCCCCAGTCCCATCGGTGGACGCGGCCAGCGCTAAGCCTCTTCTCGGGGGGGTGGTCGGTCATAAGCCAGATCTGGCGCGACAAGTATAAATAAACTTAGATTCAATTCGGACACCCTTTCTTACGTTCCAAGGATACTTCCACCCTCCACATCGTCCTTGACTTTATCTCACCATAATTTCAGGTTTTGTTTGTCGCAGGAATCTTTACCTTCGCTTACCGTTAGTAACCTCATAGGGCTTTCTCCTTATGTTTGTTGCCTTTAGGTTCCTCGTTTCTATCGTTCGTTCGCTTCCGTCAGATGCTTCGATGTCTAAGCGAGGTTCTTCACTCTCGGTGGGCAAGGTCGCTGCGGCCTTGTCTTCCATCTCGGCGTCAGTCGATGAGGCTTATCTTCTTCAGAAGGAGGTCTCCCGCCTTCGCCACCATATCTCGGTGCTGTCCCATCGACTCCACTTGTCGGTGTGTGAGCGTGCGGCCTTGGTTGAGGCCAGGCGTTCGCCCTCCCCTCCGTTCGGAGGGCCTGGGGACATGACGCCACCTCCCAGCGGTGGGGTGGCTGAAGATGAAGAGGAGGTGGCTACCGTGCGGTTATCTACAGTGGCGTCCTTCCCCTCGGGGATGCAGGCGCCTGATCCTTTTGTGGCTGACCCCGGGGTGGTGGCTGGCCCTGCCGGTGTGGCGTCGGAGCTGCCTGGTGTACCTTACTTCGCGGAGTTGTTCGTTGGTTCTTCCCCCCTCCTGGCTGGACTGGAGCTGCCCTTGTCCCCCGTCGATGAAGGGTCGATTGATGGATCTATCTCGTCGGACAGCTCGGTGGTTACGGTATTGGTGGATGTTGCTGAGGGTCCAGTCCTCCCCCTTGGGCACTTTCCCTGTGGCCATTGGCCTAAGGGACAGAACCCGTATGTCGTGGGGTGGTACAAGACTCGGTTCCAGTGGGTGGCGCCTGTAGGGCGTCGAGCTGTGAGCTCGCCTCCGACCGTGGGGGTCCGCATATCTGACTTCCTCGGGTGCAGGTTACCTGGGCAGCGCGCTAGAAAGCGGGCACTGGTGGAGGAGGTGGGAGTGCAGGGTGTGGTTGGGCATGTTGCTGATGGGGAGGCTGGTTCTTCCGGTGGTCGGTGGCGCAAACGGCGTTCGGGGAGGGGGAGTGGCCGGGAGTGGGGCAAGCCTTCGGCTTCTGTCTCAAGGGCTACGCTGGATGCGACGTTCGCCACTCTTCAGGAGTTTACCCCAGAGCAGATGGCCGAGTTGGGTATCCTGTTGGGGAGTCGGTGGGGGGTGACGGGTGGGATTCTACTGTGGAGGAAGATATGGGGTTTGCGGGACGGTATTAAGACCGAATTTGTATTTTTGATTTATTTTATTTTCGTGATGGTCGCCGGCCGTAACTCCCCTTGCGTTGCCGGGCAGGACCAAGGACTTTGGTCACTCTGTTCCTGTTTGGTTCGGTATCGGGTTGTCAGTTGGTGCGGGCGTGATCGGTGCTGTTGATGGACTGGTACTTAGCTTTCCTGTTTGCTCGCTCGCGGAGGTGTTGGCTTGTAAGGTTCTTTCAGGGTCTCTGATGGGTCTGGACGGTTTGGGTTCGGAGGTTTAGAGTCTTGTTTATAGTTGTTCGCGATGGGCCGGTGTATTGTGGAGACCCCGGCCCCAGGCTGTTGCTTTCGAGCGCAGTTCCGGTCCACTTCTGGTCCACCGGAGGCCCGCCTACCCTTATGGTGGGTTTACGATTGGATGATCACTCGACCATAAGCCATGTTTTGGTGCGGCGAGTATAAATAAAATTAGATATGATTCGGCCACCTGTACCTAGGAATTACACTCTCTTCTACTTCGTGTCCTCCTAAACCCCTGAACCCTGACTGTGAACCCCTGAGTCCCTGACCTTGTACAACTCGCTTGGGTTGTACCCCCGTGCCTAGACCTTGTCTCCAGATTCCAGCCTGTCCTGATCGTGGCATGCCTTGGACTACCCGACCCCCAGACCCTGTCCGTTACATCTCCTTCTGACACCTGTACCGGGAAATTACACTCTCTTCTACTTGACGTCCTCCTGAACCTCTGCCACGGCCACTCAGCTATGGAGACAGAAGATGCATAGGTTTTTCATTGCATATGTTTGGTTATGTTTCTTTGGTTGCATAGTAGGATTTCCTTTGTACCTTGATTGGAGATGGTTACCGCGCAACGGAACTTGGCTGAACTGGATGGAAGGATTGCTGCTGCGTGTAATGATAAGGATTTTCTTTTCTATTAGTGATGAGGGAGGATTTCTTTATCTATATAAGGAGGTGTGCCCCCTTATATTTTACTTTCTTTACGCAATCTGGTAATCTCCTTTGGACACCCTTTCTTACGTTCCAAGGATCCACCTAACCTCCACGTCGTCGGTGACTTTATCTCACGATAACTTCAGGTCTTGTTCGGGAAGGTATCTTTTGCCTTCGCTTACAGTTTACTTAGGTTCCTCATCTTCATCGTTCGTTCGCTTCGGTCGGTCGCTTCGATGCCTAAGCGAGGTTCCTCCATTTCGAAGACCAAGGTCGCCGCGGCCTTGTTCTCCCTTTCGGTGTCGGTCGATGAGACTTCTCTTCTTCGGAAGGAGGTTTCCCGCCTTCGCCACCACGTCTCGGTACTGTCCCGTCGACTCCACCTGTCGGAGCGGGAGCGTGCGGCCCTAACTGCGGCCGGGCGTTCGCCCTCCCCTCCGTTCGGCGGGCCGGGAGACATGACGCCGCCTCCCAGTGGGGGGGTGGCTGAGGAAGAGGAGGTGGCTACGGTGCGGCTGCCCACGGTGGCGTCCTTCCCCTCGGGGATGCAGGCGCCTGAGCCATTCGTGGCTGAGCCCGGGGTGGTGGCTGGCCCTGCCAGTGTGGCGTCGAAGGGG
>LN891074.1:99516-123173 GCA_900010015.1 Tuber aestivum
CCTCCTCCAGTGTCCCCCCCCACCACCTACTAAGAAGAACAGGCTACCTCGCATTGGACGCCTTGACAAGAACAAGTATATTGCAGGTATGCTTGACAACCCTATTGTCGTGGGGTATACGACTACTCATGGTGAGGGCTCAGTGAGCTCACGTGGTTCCGCTGAAGCCCCCAATTAATGCATTTTACAACCCTTGCATTAAACGTTGGTCGGGGGATGAGGAATCGTGAGGCGGCGTTTGAGTTGTTTTCCTATGTTGATTTGTTTTTTGTTTTGGAACCACCGGTTGATGCTGATGGTTTACATGTGCCACATGAAGCTAACGGGTGGGATTTGTTTTCATTTGTTAAAGGTTTGGGCGTTGAGGTGTTTGTGCGCTCATCTTTGTGTGGGCTTTTTGATGTGATAAGGTATGAGAGATGTTTTTCTTTGGTGCGTTGTTATGAAGGCGGAGTAGAAAGGCAGTTGGCTGGTGTATACCTCCCACCTAAGGAGGGGAAGAAGGCGTTTTGTGGGGAGTTGGAGAAGCTAGTGGGATGTGATGTGCTGTTGGGTGATTGGAATGCCCGCGACTCATACTGGGATCCTGCTGGTAACAACTACAGGGGGGAATGGTTGAGGAGGTGGATGACTGACAATCAGTACAACATGACCTTCCCTGCCGAACCCACATTCAGAGACATCTCCAGAATCGACCTGTGCCTTCATTACGCCAATTCGATCCGACATCGATACAGTGATGTTGTTGGATGGGAACACCTGGCACATGTGGTTAGACTGGATGTGACAGCGCCCATGGATATGATCAGGACACGGCAAGCCAGGAAGAAGGTGTGTTGGGAAAAAGTCGGTACATGCTTGGACGAGCTTCGGAACATACCGGGTAGTCCGATGTGGAACAAAACACGAGAAATCGTGGATGCATTGCCCAGGCCTCCGGCATGAAGGATACCATGCAAGTGGTGGACCCCGGAGCTGGAACGGATGCGGCGGGATGTCCGGAGGTTGCGTCGGTTTGGTAGGCGGGACCCCTCATACAATACTGACTATTGGTTGGCCCGGTGTGTATACAGGTCGTCAGTAACTCAAGCTCGGTTTGAGTACATCTGTGAACAACTAAGCCAGGCTGAGGACCCGGGTGTATTCAAGTTGGTCGAGCACCTAGATGCAAGAAGGACACTGCCGACAATGATGCTGTCTGATGGGACGAGCGCTGCCACCCATGAGGAGATCGCAGAGGCTATCGCGCCGCAACTGGAGCCTGGGGAGCCACAAAACTGGACGCCATCCGAGGTTGAGGTTGGTTCGGCACATGAGATGAAGCTGGCGCTGCTACGGTCACCTACGAACACAGTTCCCGGTCTCGATGATATGGGCTACCCGTTTCTGAGGTTCTGGAAGAAGAGACAGCCCGACAGTTTGCGGCAGCTGATTGACCATGGACTGAGACATGACATTTCGGATTGGTACAAAGCCGAGGTAGTACTGATCCCCAAGGTTGGCAAACCATGGTATGATATGGTCAAGGCTTGGAGGATGATTCACCTGCTACCAGTAATGGCTAAGGTGGCTGAGGGGGTGATACTGATCCGGTTGGCCCAGTGTTGGGAACTGGGTGACACGCAATTCGGTTCCCGGCGGAAGAGAGGGGTCCACGACGCCATGGCGGTGATCTTCGAGTTCCTTAAACATAACGAAGGATACCACAGCATGATGCTGTCGGTCGATGTGGAAGGAGGGTTTGACAATATTGACATAGACCTCCTTTCCGATTTCTTGATGGCCCGAGGCTGCACCACCGTGTTATGCAGCTGGGTCTGGCGTTGGTGCGCTAATAGGACAGTCCGATTTCGGTTCAACGGGCGGGTTTCCAGGCGATACCATACAAGGAAAGGTGTCCCACAAGGGTCTCCTTTGTCCTCCTTCCTGTGCGGCGCGTACGTGGCCGACATCTTCGCGCCAAGGTTGCGCTACTCCCCTGGGGTGCGGCATGTGGTGGTATCATATGTGGATGATGGGGTGATCCTGATAGCGGCACGGGGCCAGCAGGCGGCTGGTGGACATGCCCGGGAAATATTCTTGGACCTTGACAGGATTGCTAGGGCCAGGGGTATGGGGTTCAGTGCCCTCAAAACTCAATGGATTGGGTTTGGGGATAGGGCGTGGGATGGGATGGAGTTGAAAGGGGAGCTGGTTGAACCGTCTGAGGATCTAAGGGTACTCGGGTATAGGTTTAATACTTTCCTTAATTTTTCTACTCATCTTAAGTACTGGTTGGAACGGGGTTTGGATGTGAGGAGGAGGATTGGTGCGTTGGGGCGGAGATATGGTGGTGTGGGTGGTATTGGGGCGTGGGAAACTTACCGATTGGTGCAAGCAGCCTACCTCCCAACCGTCTATTACGGACTTGAATTTGTAACCGACTACAGGTCGTATCTGAAACAGATTCAGGTCCATGTCAATAACTGCCTCCACTCCGTGTTCCGCACCCCCTTCAAGTTAGCTAACAATGTCTTGTTGGCGCAGTTTGGTGTACCGCCTGCTCATATACAGGGACGGTACCTCCAGCGGCGGTACTACAGCCGTTTCATCAACCTGAGACACTGTGATGACCATCCTTGGTTCGGGCACATCAGGTTGGCCTGGAAGGAGGCAGGCATGATGGCACAGCGACAGACATCAGATATCGAGTTGCGGGCTCGCCCGGCCGTCGCTATCGGCAAGGGTAAGGAGGTGATCACGGCGCGCCACAATGCTCAAATTGCGGGCTTGTTGGGCTCTCCCGAGATCGTTGTGTACACGGACGGGTCCAAGCACTCAGGCAAGGCTGGGGCTGCATGGGCGGTATACCATTGGGGGTCGGTGAAGGTGATGGGACAGGCGGTGCCCGCGGCGTGGAGTATCATGGAATGCAAGCTGTTTGCGGTTGTGGGGGCGTTGCGATACCTTAAGGAAGTCCACTCCCGAAAAAACGCTCATATCTTCCTTGACTGTGTCCCTGCGCTGATGTTGATCGAGAACATGTTCCCGGAAGGCGATTCGGCCGAGATGTGGGAAGTGTTTGCCCCGTTGCTGAATGAGTGTGGGAACATTTCTTGTGAATGGGTCCCAGGACATACCGGGGTGGCAGGGAACGAGCTGGTCGACCGTCGGGCCAAGGAGTACGTGCACTCTGAGCTTAGGGCCCAGGATTGGGCTGGCATGAGCTTCGGCATCGGAGACTCAGCATTGGCGCGGGAACTCAGACGGGGCGAGTGGGCCTCCTGGCATCGGGCACAGGGACATGAGTACTACGAAAGGGAACCATCCGCGCCTCGGCACTTGCGGGGGCTGACCCGGTTGGATAGTTATGTGCTGATAAGGATCCGCGGTGGCACCAGCCTGGTTGGGCATGAAGAATGCACTGGGAGGAATGATCAAGACCACTGGACCACGACTGAGCGGTACCTCCGAGATCGACCTTCTGCTGATACTTTGTTTAAGGACAGTAAAGTCCGGGACTGGCAGGAGTGGTGGAGGGAACACCGGTGGTTGGGTCTCGGGATCCCTAAGAATGTGGCTGAGGTGGACGGTGAACTGGTAGTGGCCGGGAATCCGTTTGCTGGCACCTTGTTGGTTGAGCGAAATGGGTAGTTAATCGTCAAGAGTGGGGGATGGGCTTGCGATAGATGTTTAACAGCGCATGAACACGGATACTACCGGCTCCCTAGTGCACGGATCGGTGGCAATAAATGGTTTTTCGTCCCTCATGATGCCACAGAGTGTGAAGGATGCGGCGACCATATCACGAGTGCTGCGGGGCTGCGGACGCGGACGGAGGCTTTCGCCCGACACTTCGGTCAAAGGCAGTCATGCTTGGACAGGTGTCTGGATTTGCACTGGGTTCGGGTGTACGGTGGATGGGACGACTTGGTATGGGCTGAGCAGGTGGCGCAGGTTTTGGCTTGGGCCAGAGGATACGAGTTTGTTAAAGGACCCCAGTGTTTTTCTTGTAAAGGCACGTTTGTTGATATTGCGGGTCATTGGAGGAATACGACGCGTTGTTGGGACAGATTGTATATTTCATTTGTTGAGTATGTGGAAGAAATTGCTGATGGCGGTGGGAGTGGTGGGTAGGTTTGCGAGATAGGAAGACGCGTTAATCCGGGGTGTTGCTTGCAGCACGAGCGCCCGTGAGCCTATTGGTGGTGATTTTTGGATTTATGTTTGGGAGGAGGGTTGCGGGATGTGTTGACATGGTAGTGATTTTGTTATGATTTATGGGTTACGAGGGATGTTAGCTAGATTATAAGCCATGTTTGGCGCGACTAGGATAAATAAACTTAGATACAATTTGAACACCCTTTCTTTCGTTCCCGTACGGCGACGATGAACCCTGTCTTCAGATACAGGTAGGGGAGTCATCTGGGTTCGCCTAGTAGTCCCGCTGGTTGAAGTTGATTTTGGTCGAGTTGTTGTTTGGTGTTTCGTTTGATCGTGGTACTCGTCTCGCCTAGCCTTGGCTCGTCTCTATCGTGAGGCTGTATGGGCTGGGGGTCCGTCTTTTCTGCTTGATGAGTCTTCTCTTCGGTAAAATGTTTCGGCTTTCCTGTACTCGTTACCCCGCAGGATTTCGCGTTCGTTGAGATGGTTGGGAGTGGTTGTTGTGGGGGGATCAGCCGGTTCCTGAGAGGGCCGGGCGCCTCCATTCTTCGTGTTGGAGTTCTAAGGCCCAACCTTTGGTTCTTTCACGCGTTGTTTCCAGCGACACTAACGCTTACAGAGTCTATTGATACCAGCTCTGTATTTAACTCGTCGTACCGATCGCATCAACTTTTACGGTAGGGTCCCCTGCTTGTGTGGGGATTACCTCGCCGTCGGCTACATTCTTCGGTCGGAATCCTACGATGTTGTTTCCTCCCATTCCCACGATGTTTTCCGTTCCTGTGGCTGCTACTGGTGGTTGTGGGATCTACCTTCCTGCCTGATATGGGTGGGGATGCCTTTGACCCTGGTGGTTCGCCCCCTCTCTTGACTTCTACAGTTGGGATTGTGGTCGTGATGGGCAATTGGCTGTCAGGCTCTCTCGCGTGGGGGCTTTACTTGGCAATAGCCGTATTGGGTATTGGGGGGCCTTGGCGATCACACCCATTGCAAGTGTGGTATTCCTTGGCTCGCTTAGCCTGGTTGGTGCTTACTCTCTATGGTCGCGACTGTTCTGAGGCTGGTCGTCATGATGATTGTATTCCGGGCCTGTTTCCTTTGGCCTGGGGATTCTATGCCTGCCTTCCTGGGTTTACGCTGCTCGGGTGGGTGGATGGTGGGCTGCTGGCTGCTGTGTGCGGCCTCAGTCTTTATAAGTGGCCCTTCCTTGGCCATCGGGCGGCTTGGTTCGGGTCCCACCTGGCTATGTTCTGTCAGGTGTCCCTGGGGCTGTCCTCCTGACTTGGGAGCTTGACGCCCATCTACAATCCTACACCCCATGTTTCCTCGGTAAATTGGCCGGTTGTTATGGCCTTTGCTAGTCGTTTGGGCGGTGGGCTCTGTGGGGCCGTGGCTTATACGTGTGGCTGCGGTTGGGCTGTGGCTGTGCTGGCCGGCATTGGCCGACCGTCATGGCATCGGATATATATAGTCGCCGGGTAGTCTGGATTGAGCTTCGGCTTGATACGACTCGGTGGCTGGATCGATGTTACGGTGCGGCGCCTGGGGGCGCATGGTCTGGCGGACCTGATCTTCACCTGATGTATTAGATGACCTGAAGACGTGCCTGAGGTATTGCGCTGGGAGCCATGTTGGGCTAGGCAGGAGAAATAATACTGGGAGCCGGCCCTCGACTACAATGAGTTACTGTGAGGTACACCGTAACCCCCCGGAGCCTGGATGGTGGTTGGATGGTTGTCGATTGTGTTGGGGAGTGGTGAAGGTTTTGCTCTCGTTATCTGAGTCCGGGTCCTTGACGGTGGGAAACAGTGGGAGTCCTGTCTTGGGGAGGGCGAGGGAGTTGGTGGTGTCGCTGAGTTGGGTTCTTTTAGGTGTTGTGTTGTTTCGTTGGGTTTGGCTGCCAGGTTGGGATGTGGGTGGCTGGTTGGGGGTAGGATACCACGGGTGGGAGATAGGCCCCACTGGCCTTCTACGGTCTGTCGTCGCCCCCTTTACATTTACTTTGTGTTTTGTCGGGGCCCTGGTTTGTGGGGTCACAAGATTGTTGATATGGTAACCGTTGTGGCCAGCCCTAGGAGCGTCTCGAGTTCGTTAATATGGTGCAAGGGGTGTGGTCCAGTGCCGCTGCTGGCCAGAGTGGCCCACCTCGATAGATTGCTTAGGGGAGACTGGCTTCGTACCGCCCCTCTGTCATCGCCCCTCCGGGACAAGTGCTGGAACGCCTTCTTGGTCGCTGGGTGGGGGTGGTGTGGGGGGGATTTCCTTTGTTATGTTGTTATGAGGAATGTTGGTGCGAGGTGGGAGCTGTGCTGCCCGTTGTAGTGATTTTTGATTTGTGCTGGGATTCCCGCGGCCGGGCTAGGTGGGGCGGGTGGGTGCCGGGCTGTTGATGGGCTTGTACTTTAGCTTTGGTGTTTGTGCTCGCTCACCGGGGTGGTTAATGGGATGGGGTCGGAGGATCGGTATCTTGTATTTAGTTGATATCCGGCTCGCGTTTACTCCTGGCCGGAGGGGGACTCGACTCATGAGCCATGTTTTGGCGGTAGCGAGTATAAATAAAATTAGATACAATTTGGACACCCCTTCTTACATTCCCGTATGGCGACGATGAAGCCCTTCTTTGCAGACTGGTGCGGCAGTCATCTGGGTTCACCTAGTAGTCCTGCTAGTTGATATTGATGTTGGTCGAGTTGTTATTTGGTGTTTTGTTTTATCGCGGTACTCGTCTCGCCTCCCCTCGGCTCGTCTCTATCGTGGGACTATATGGGCTGGGGGGCCTTCTTTTCTGCTTGATGAGTCTTCTCTTCGGTAAAATGTTTTCGGCTTTCCTGTACTCGTTACCTCGCAGGATTTCGCGTTCGTTGAGTTGGTTGGAAGTGGTTGTTGTGGGGGGATCACCCTGTTGCTGAGAGGACCAGGCGCCTCCATACTTCGTGTTGGAGTTCTACGGCCCACCCTTTGGTTGTTTCACATGTTGTTTCCAGCGACACTAATACCTACAGAGTCGATTGATCACTGCTCTGTACCTTCACTCTTTTTACCGATTGCATCACACTTTTACGGTCGGGTCCCCTGCTTGTGTGAGGATTACCTGGCTGTCGGCTACATTCTCCGGTCGGAATCCTACGATATTGTTTCCTCCCGTTCGCGCGATGTTTTCCGTTCGTGTGGCAGCTACGGGTAGTTGTGGGGTCTACTTCCTTGCTCAACTTGGGTGGGGATACCTTTGACACTGGTGATTACGCCCCCTCTCTTGACTTCTACGGTTGGGATTGTGGTGGTGGTGGGTGATTGGCTGCTAGGCTTCCTTGCGTCGGGGCCTCGGCAATAGCCGTGTTGGGTGTTGGGGGGCCTTGGCGATCACAGCCATTGCAAGTGTGGTATTCCTTGGTTCGCTTAGCCTGGCTGGTGCTTACTCTCTACGGTCGCGACTGTTCTGAGGCTGGTCGTCATGATTATACTGTTCTGGGCCTGTTTCCTTTGGCCTGGGTATTCTTGCCTGCCTTCCTGGGTTTACGCTGCTCGGGTGGGTGGATGAGTGGACTGTGGACTGCCGTGTTGTATGTGGCCCTGGTCTCTTGAAGTGGCCCTGCCTTGGCCTTTGGGCGGCTTGGTTCGGGTCCCACCTGGTGATGTTCTGCCGGGTGTCCCTGGGGCTGTCCTCCTGACTTGAGAGCTGGACGCCCATCTACATTCCTACACCCCATGTTTCCTCAGCAAAATGGCCTGTTGTTGTGGCCTTCAGTAGTCATTCAGGCGGTGGGCTCTGTGGGGCCATGGCTTATATGTGTGGCTGCGGTTGGGCTGTGGGGGTGCTGGCAGATAATGGCCGGCCGTCATGGCATTGGATATACATAGTCGCCGGTAGTCTGCGTTGAGCTTCAGCTTGATGCGACTCGGTGGCTGGATCGATGTTACGGTGTGGCGCCTGAGGGCGGTTGCTCTGGCGGACCTGACCTGTACCTGATGCATTAGATGACCTTAAGGCGCGCCTGAGGCATTGCCCTCGGAGCCATGATGGGCTAGGGAGGAGAAATAATACTGGGAGCCGGCCCTCGACTACATGAGTTAGTGTGAGGTACACTGTAACCCCCCGGAGCCTGGATGGTGGTTGGATAGTTGTCGGTTGTATTGGGGGTAGTGATGGTTTTGCTCTCGTTATTTGAGTCCGGGTCCTTGACGGTGGAAAAGAGTGGGAGTCCTGTCTTGGGGAGGGCGAGGGAGTTGGTGGTGTCGCTGGGCTGGGTTTCTTTGGGTGTTGTATTGTTTTGTTTGGTTTGGTTGCTGGGTTGGGACGTGGGTGGCTGGTTGGGGGTAGGATACCATGGGTGGGAGATAGGGCCCACTGACTTTCACGGTCTGTCATCGTCTCCTTTATATTTATTTTGTGTTTTGTTGGGGCCCTGGTTTGTGGGGTCCCGAGATTGTTGATGTGGTGACCGTTGCGGCCAGCCCTAGGAGCCTTCCGGGATCGTTAATACGGTGCAAGGGGTCTTGGCTGCCATGCCGCCTCGACTTGGCTTTGAGGAGACTGGCTTCGTACCGCCTCAGTAGGTCAGACAGTGCTGGAAGGCTTTCTTGGTCGCTGGGTGGGGTTGGGGTGGGGGGGATTTCTTTTGTTATGTTGTTATGAGGAATTTGGTGCGAGGCGGGAGCTGTGCTGCCCGTGCTAGTGATTTTTTATTTGTGCTGGGATTCCCGCGGCCTGGCTAGGTGGGGCGGGTGGGTGTCGGACTGTTGATGAACCTGTACTTTAGCTTTGGTGTTGTTGCTCGCTTACCGGAGTGGTTAACGGTGTGGGGTCGGAGGATTTGTATCTTGTATTTAGTTGATATCCGGCTTGCGCTTACTCCTGGCCGGAGGGGGACTCGACTCATAAGCCATGTTTTGGCGGTAGCGAGTATAAACATATTAGATATAATTTGGACACCCTTTCTTACGTGCCAGGGATATTCCTTTACCTCTTTGAAGTTATTTGGCTCAGTTATTTATTTTGCACTTTGTTTGTTTATTTTGTTTCGCAGCACCTGAACATCTACTTCCCTCCTCCCCTCGCTGAGGATCGAGTTGGTGTGCGCTACCTAGCCTCAAAGGCACTTTGGGCGAGATATCCATGGTTTAAGCCCCGTAATCCCAGGTGCAGTTGCGCGGGCAGACATGTCGTCTCCATCTCATTCTCCTCAGGCTTCGCCCTTGTTGTTTGAGGTTACCTCGTCCATGATTTCGGATGTGGAACCCTCCCCCTTTTCCCTGGGTACGCCCTCGGTTATCCACGATGTCCCAGTTCCAGCTCACAAGGCTGTAAGACACCACCGCGCCCTCGTCGAGTTCGAAATACGGCCCTACCGTGCACCAGGAGGAGACTACAAGTTTCTCTCCTTTGATCACAATTACGGTTGCGTCAACGCCATGAATGGAGCCTTTGATAATGAGGTGAGGGCTATGGTGGCTAATGCGAAGCCTGTCACGATGAAAGAGGTGGAGTGTTTGGTGAAGGGTTGTCTGGTTGGGAGGGGCTGTCTGGCCGAATGTGGCCTTGACCTCGCCTCGACTACTGAATTCTTCGACTGGCACAATCCTGATGCGGGATCGGAGTTCGAACCATCCCACAGCTTCCTGGCTCCTGGCGATTGACAGGCGGTGATCCCAGAGTCTTCCGTTCCCGCCCTCTCTGGGACTGCTACTCCCGACACAAGGGAAGCCTCCAGCTGGGCCTCTACCCCCCCGAGACAGATCCTATCTCAATCGATTGTGGAAGCAATGATGCCAGAAATGTTGGCACCACTGGCTCATAGGGGTCACTCCACCCCCTCCCTGTTGGCCTCCATGTCGTCTGGCCATAGGGGAATTTACGAATGAGGAAAGTTTGACCTGAGCGCTGTGTTAGACTCCGACTACAACCCCACGCCGCTCCCATTTGCGGAACGAAAACGGGCTGGAAGATCCCGCTCACCTGAATCAACACTAGTGTCCTTGTCTAGTGACAGTTCGGGCTCGGTGCTCACCCCCACCAAGGGTGTCCCGACTAAGGAAGGGAGGAAAATGAAGGTGTTTCCCCGAGACCAACTAACCCTGGGGGAGATCAGGCAGCAGACGGCTCCGGGATTTAAGCAGGTTCCATACGCGGCTTCGACAATTGAGTCTAGAGATAGGAGTAGTTCCCCTCCTCTGGCTACTGCTGATGTGCTTCCCTCTGTGGAGGTGATTGCTAGGGATACCCCTATGGATATGGGTGGTGATAAGAACACCGAGGCTACTGGTCTGGGGGACAGTAAGTATGCTTACTTCGGGGCGATCCCCTCCTCCCCGGTTCGGTCCAACTCGCCTATTGTGGCACAACCCCCCACCCAGCCTGAGTCGATGGACGCACAGGTAGCTAGGGCACAGGATGCGATGAGGCAGATGGATGATGCTGCAGAGGCTATGAGGAGGGTGGATGAGGATTTGTATGCCCCCCCTTCGAGACGCTCTGAGTCGGTTGTATCTCGGGACTTTATCCTCAGGGTACTTGACGAAATAGGAACACCGGCAGCCATACCCTGCACCGGTGATGCCCCCAGCCCTTCGGAGGACAGTTCGGACTCGAGTTCGGAATCTGACTACCGGGATGAGGAGGTATGACGGGTCTTGTTTGGTGGGAAAGAAGGTTATGACAACCTGGAGGATGTTACTAGGGATATGAAGGTGATATTCCAGGTGTTGGATGAGTCACGGTTGTTGTATAGGGGCCTGAGGAATAGGGTGTTTGAGTTGGAGGAGGAGAATAGGAGGCTGGGAGAGGCAGTTCGGAGGAGGACTGGGACTAACAAGGGATCCCCCGCCCCGCCTCCGCCCCCCCATCCCCCTGTGAGAAGTACTCCATCTGTGAGTGGGGAGTCAGCTGCGGCTGCTCCTGCTGCTAAGAAGGTGTCCTGGGCCACTGTTGCCAATAGACACATGGCACCCGATGCCACCAAAGCCACACCCTCCTCGGCCCCTGCCATGGCTGACGAGAAGGAGAACAGTTGTGGGAGATGCAAGGTTGTTGGGTATTTTGCGAGGGACTGCAAGGAGCCCCGGAAGGAGAAGAAGAGACCTGTGGAGGTGGCCCTCCCACTGCCTATGGGGAAAAGCTCATCGAGCTCCGCCAGTTCGGACAGTGATGGTGGAGTATCTGTTACCCCCGCCCCCCCAGCTGACAAGAAGGTCAGGGCCAAACCTAGATTGGTCACGTCTATGAAGCCCAAGGTGGATAAGACACCCAAGACTAGTGAGGAGCCGTCCCTCCCTGAAGAGCCAGCAGCTGCGATACCTGGTGCCTGGAAAACTGTGGTTGGGAAGAAGAGTTACCTGGGCAACACCCGGTTCGACAAGGGAAACAGCAAGATGCCTGCACCCCCCTCCTCATAACCAACACCCAAGGCCAAGGGCCGTGGCCTCACTATAAGGTTCCTGAACAGGAAATCGGTGGAACTTCCGGATGGCGTTACGACTGAGACCATTCGGTCTCGCATCAACATCTTCCTGTCCAATAAGGGCAGGGTTGGGGGAACAGTCCCATATGTCAAAGAGGCGGTATTCTGGACCCCCATCGGCTGTATTTTCATGACATTGGCACAACATCAGGTCGAGCAGATTGGTGGACAACTAGAGAGCATCAGAATCATCCTTCTCAAGGAGTTGGCTATTCCGGACTTCGAGTTCCAATGCGACATGGATAAGATCACTATTTGCCTTGGCCAGGTTCCTTTGGCAGATACTGGATACGGATCAGTTTGGAAGGCTGATTCCTGGACTGGGGATAAGGCCTACGATGGCCTTCGCCTCGACATGGAACAATCCAACCCGGGGATCAATACTACTGGGCGACCTGCCTTGTTAGGGTCGGCTAAGGCCATGAGGCAGCATAATGCCACCACCAGTGGTATCAGGTTTGTGGTCGAGAAGAATGATGCCATTTTGGCAGCCCTAGCCAAGGGCACGGTTTGTTTGAGGGGTCGCCCCCAGCCTGTGAGGATCTTTATGCAACACTGCCCTCCAGTGGTGTGCCAGAGGTGTCTCCAGGTCGGACACATGCAGGTTACCTGTGCATTTCCTTCCCGCTGTCGATTTTGTTTGGGGTCACACTTGTCCAAGGACCATGAGTGTGGTATGATTAACTGCCCAGGAGTTAAGGGAAATGCGTGCTCCCATACCCGAAGGCTATGTTTGCTTTGTGATAGGTCTGATCACTTTACGGGTCACCTGTCCTGTACCGCCACCGAGACACGCGGTACCCCGCCAACACTTCCTCCACCTGCTCCATTACTAGAGACAGTTGATGACACTTCTCGCATCGGCTTGTCAGACAGGACAATGAGGAGGAATAGGAGGGAGAACGATGGCAAATCGAGAGATGCTGACTACTGCAAGATGATGCAGGCATCTGAGAACCTCACCAAGGCCACCATCATGCCATCCGCGAAGTTTACTGGTAGCTGCAGGGTATGCAAGGAGGGTGGACACATGGCATTCGAATGCAAAAAGGCACTCTGGTGCGGCCACTGCCATGAGGTGGGACATGTCTTCAGGAACTGTGAGAAGGAAAGGAAGCTTTGGTGCTACAACTGCACTAAGGAAGGGCATTTGGGCAAGGACTGTAAGGAGGAAAAACGAAAGAGGAATAGGAACAGAGAAGGTCGGGGCAAGAAGGCCTCACCCTCCAAGGGCAAGGAAGTCGACCCCTCTCCCTCCCCTCCCCCACCCCCTCCTGTGGCTCCCCCACCACCTACTAAGAAGAATGAACTACCGTGGATTGGACGCCTTGATCAAACCAAGTATGTTGGAGATACGCTTGAAGACCCCGTGATTACGGGGTACACGACTATTCATGGTGAGGGCTCGGTGAGCTCACGTAGTTCCGCTGAATCCCCATTTTAATGCATTTTACAACCCTTTCATTAAACGTGGGTCGGGGGGTGAGGAATCGGGAGGCGGCATTTGAGTTGTTTTCCTATATTGATTTGTTTTTTATTTTGGAGCCACCTGTTGATGCTGATGGTTTACATGTGCCACATGAAGCTAATGGATGTGATTTGTTTTCATTTGTTAAGGGTTCAGGTGTTGAGGTGTTTGTCCGCTCATCTTTGTGTGGGCTTTTTGTTGTGGCGAGGCATGAGAGATGTTTTTCCTTGGTTTGTTGTTATGAGAATGGGGTCGAAAGGAGGCTGGCGGGCGTTTACCTTCCGCCCAAGGAGGGGAAGGGTGTGTTTTGTGGGGAGTTAGAGAAGTTGATGGGGTGTGATGTACTGTTGGGTGACTGGAAGGTTCGTGATGCATACTGGGATCCGGATGGCGGAAACCCAAGAGGGGTGTGGTTGAGGAACTGGATGACTAACAACCAGTACAACATGACCTGCCCTGCCGAACCTACGTTCAGAAACATTTCAAGGATTGACCTGTGTCTTCACTTCGCCAACTCGATCCAACATCGCTACAGTGACGTGGTGGGATGCGAACACATGGCACAGATCGTCAAACTGGATGTAACGGCGCCTGCAGACATCGTCCAAACACGGCCGGCATGGAAAAAAGTGTGCTGGGAGAAGGTTGAGACAACTCTGGACTTGCTCCGCGAGGCTGATTATGGCACGTTGTGGGACAAGGCACAAGGGATTGTTGACGCATTGTCAAGACCTCCGACATGTAGCATACCATGCAAGTGGTAGACCCCAGAACTGGAACGAATACGGCAAGATGTCCGAAGGTTGCGCCGGTTCGGTAAGAAAGACCCCCTATACAACACTGACTATTGGCTAGCCAGGTGTGTGTACAGGGCATCGGTGGTTCGGGCTCGATTCGAATACATCTGTGAACAGCTGAGCCAGGCCGAGGACCCAGGGGTGTTTAAGTTAGTCCGGCACTTGGATGAGAGAAGAACACTGCCGGCAATTACAATGCCAGATGGAACGGTTGCAGCTACACATGGTGAAATTGCGGATGCTATTGCAGCACAGCTGGAACCTGAAGAGCCACGGAACTGGGAGCCACCTGTGATTGAGGTTGGCTCAGCACGTGAAATGGAATTGGCGATCATACGGTCACCTACCAATACAGTCCCAGGACTCGATGATATAGGGTACCGGTTCCTGAGGTTTTGGAAGAGGAGACACCGCGACAGCCTGCGACGGTTGGTCAACTATGGGCTACGACATGATATTCCGGACTGGCACCAAGCTGAGGCGGTATTGATCCCCAAGGTCGGCAAACCACGATATGATGTGGTCAAAGCCTGGAGGATGATCCATCTGCTGCCAGTTATGGTCAAGGTAGCCGAACGGGTGATATTAATCCAGTTGGCTCAGTGTTTGGAGTTAGGTGATACGCAGTTTGGTTCCCAACGACAGAGGGGGGTCCATGATGCCATGGCTGTTGTCTTTGAGTTCCTTAAGTACAATGAAGGATACCACAGGATGATGCTGTCTGTTGATGTGGAGGGAGGGTTTGACAATCTTAACATAGAGCTCCTCTCCGATTTCGTGGTTGCCAGGGGCTGCACAACCGAACTGTGCAGCTGGGTCTGTCGGTGGTGCACTAATAGGACAGTCCGGTTTTGATTTAACGGACAAGGCTCGAAGCGGTACCACACAAGCAAGGGTATCCCACAAGGGTCCCCTCTGTCCCCCTTTTTGTTTGGCGCATACGTAGCCAACATTTTCACACCAAGGATACGCTACTCCCCGGGTGTATGACACGTCGTGGTGTCATATGTCGATGATGGGGTGGTCCTGCTGGCAGCACAAAGTCAGCAGGCAGCTGGTGGACATGCTAGGGAAATATTCTCGGACCTGGACAGAGTGGCCAGGGCTAGACGCATGGGGTTTAGTGCCTTGAAGACCCAATGGATTGGGTTTGGTGATAAGGCATAGGATGGGCTGGAATTGAAAGGAGAATTGGTTGAGCCCTCTGAGGACCTGCGGGTGCTTGGGTATAGGTTTAATGTTTAATTTTTCTGCCCATATTAAGTATTGGTTGGAAAGGGGTTTGGATGTGAGGAGGAGGATTGGTGCATTGGGGCGGAGATACGGTGGTGTAGGTGGTATTGGGGCATGGGAGACTTACAGATTGGTGCAAGCAGCCTACCTCCCGACTGTATACTATGGGCTTGAATTTGTAACCGACTATGGGTCGTATGTGAAACAAATTCAGGTCCATGTCAACCAATGTCTCCGTTCGGTGTTTCGGACTCCTTTCAAGCTGGGCTAACAATATCTTGTTGGCAGAATTCGGTATACCACCTGCACATATTCAGGGACGATACCTACAACGGCGCTGCTATAGCCGGTTGATCAACCTGAGACATTGTGACAACCATCCATGGTTCAGACACATCAGCATGGATTGGAAACTGGAGGGCATAGTGGCGCAGCGACAGAGGTCGGACGTTGAGTTGCGGGCTCGCCCGTTGGTCACTATCGGCAGAGGGAAGGAGCTGGTCACAGCCTAACACAATGCCCGCATAGGTGGCCTACTGAGAGGTCCAGGCTGGGTCGTTTATACGGATGGGTCCAAACATTCTGGCAGGGCTGGGGCTACTTGGGTAGTATACCACCAAGGGAGAGCAACGGTTATGGGACAAGCGGTGCCCCCGACATGGAGCATCGTGGAACGCGAATTGTTCGCGGTAGTCGGGGCACTGCAATACCTGAAGGAAGTTCACCCCCGACAAGAGGCTCATGTCTTTCTTGACTGTGTACCTGCACTGATGTTGATTGGAAATATGTTCCCTGAAGGAGACTCGGCCGAGATGTGGGAGGTGTTTGCCCCGCTACTGAATGAGTGCGGGAACATTTCTTGCCAATGGGTCCCAGGACATGCCGGGGTAGCAGGGAATGAGTTGGTCGACCTGCGAGCCAAGGAGTGTGTACACCAGGAGCTAAGGGTCCGGGATTGGGCCGGTATGAGCTTTGGCATTGGTCACGCGGTGCTCGCATGGGAACTGAGGTCGAATGAGTGGACTACCTGGCACCGAGCCCAGGGCCACGAATACTATGAACATGAAGCGTCTACGCCTCGATATTTGAGGGGGCTGACCAGATTGGATACCTTTGTGCTAACACGGATTCGTAGTGGCACTGGCCTTGTAGGCCATGATGAATGCCCTGGGAGACACGATGGAGACCATTGGATCGTGACTGAACGATACCTCCGTGACCGGCCTTCTGCAGATACGTTTTTCAAGGATAGCAAGGTCCGGGATTGGCAGGAGTGGTGGCGAGGACATCGGTGGTTTGGTCTCGGTATCCCGAAAAATGTGGTTCAGGTGGACAGTGAATTGTGGGGTGGCTGGGAACCCATTTGATGGCACGTTGTTGGTGGAACGAAATGGGCAGCTAATTGTCAAGCGTGGTGGTTGGACTTGTGATAGATGTCTGACGGCACATGAACACGGATACTGCCGGCTCCCTAGTGCTCGGATCAGAGGCAACAAGTGGTTCTTTATTCCTGAAGATGCCATGCCGTGCGAGGGATGCGGCGACCCCGTTACGAGGGCTGCAGGTTTGCGGACACGAACAGAAGCATTCGCTCGCCAGTTCAGCCAGTCGCAACCGTGTTTGGACCAGTGTTTGGATTTGCACTGGGTTCGGATATACGACGGGTGGGACAACTTGATATGGGCGGAACAGGTGGTGCAGGTGTTGGCTTGGGCCAGGGGATACGAGTTTGTTAAGGGACCCCAATGTTTTGATTGTAATGGCACGTTTGTTGATATTGCGGGTCACTGGAGGAATACTACACGATGTTGGGACAGATTGTATATTTCGTTTGTTGAATATATGGAGGGCATGCGGGATGAAATTGCTGATGGTGGTATTGGTGATGGATAGGACTTACGAGACAGGAAGACGCGTTAATCCGGGGTGTTGCTTGCGGCACGAGCGCCCGTGAGCCTGTTGGTAGTGATTTTAGGATTTATGTTTGGGTGGAGTGTTGCGAGATGTTTTGACATCGTTGTGGTTTTGTTATGATTTATGGGTTACGAGGGATGTTAGCTAGATGATAAGCCATGTTTTGGCGCGACTAGGATAAATAAACTTGGATACAATTTGGACACCCTTTCTTATGTGCCAGGGAATTATCTTATCCACCACGATACCTTTCTTTGGCCCGACCGGGGTCAAAGTTTCTCTTCATCGCTGCCATCATGGGGTCATCACCCCCTCTCGTTCCGCAACCGCCTACACAGCCTGACGGGGCCTCACAGTTTTGTGGGCAGGGTCGCTTATCACCTATCTTCCGGCCTCAGGGCCCCCCCTTGCTTAAACGCCCACGCAGTGGCACCACTACCTCTCTAGCACGATACTCACAGGATGACTTCGATAAGCCCAACGGGGCTTTCATGAGCATGTTCGACGCGTTCTTGGAGTCACAGGGACACACAGCACCAAACACGTTTGGAAAAGCCTTTCCCATTATCATCCACATGATGCAAATTTTGCACGAAGACTACAGGAAGGTGACTGATGGGCTAACCGAGCACATCACTGCCCTTACTGAGGAACTGGATGAGCTCGACACCTCCATCCCCTCTCTGCCTGCTCCTAGTACTGCCCCGCCGGCACCCCCTACCACCAACACTACAGAGCAGCCCTCTGTTCCTCCCCTACCTCCTATCCTTCCCCATGCCCAACCCCCTGGCCTGGCAGTCCATCCTTCTTGGGCTACTGTCGCTAGGAGGGCAAGGAAGCCCTCTCAGAAACCCACGAAGCCTGGCCTGAAGCCAGCCAAATCCTCATCTACCTCGGCTGAGCCCCTTACCGAAAAGACAAAGGCCCTCACCATGCGCGAGCGTCGGCTCATCGTAAACCGAGACACTGCCCCCCTCACTGCTACTGCTGTACAGTTACCCGACAGTATCAACCAGGCCTTGGCCTCCACCCTCATCCAGTCTGTCTCCTTTCGGGATGGACACGTTACCCTCACCACTATGGACACAGTCAGAGCGACCACTGTCAACAGCAAAGTTGGCACCTTCTTGCACCTCATTCCAGGTGCCTCTACCCTCCACCTCGATCCCCCTGCCACCCAGCTCCTAGTACACGGCATTGCTACCTCTACCTCTCTGGCATCACTTGCCCAAGAACTCACCACCTTCAACCCAGGCTTATCTCTTACCGAACAGCCTCGGTGGCTCACCTCTGATTCAGCACGCATCGGCAAACTTGCCTCAACTGTTGTTATTTCTGTTACTGGACCCAAGGCTCCCTCCTTTGTTAGCAAACGCCTCTCTGCCTTCTCCAATACCTACCATACCGAACGCGGTTTATACTTCAACAAATATACCCAGTGTGCCAACTGCCACAAGTTTGGCCACCACAGCATCACATGCACCTTGCCTGCTTCCTGCCTCTGGTGCCTTCTCCCTCACTCTACTGGGGATCACTCCTGCCCCACTGCTACCTGTCGCCTTCGCGGCCGTCCCTGCAGTCATACTACACCCCGGTGTGTGAACTGTGATGGCCCACACGAATCCCACTCACCTGTCTGCCCTTCTCACCCCCGTCCAGATACCTAAGAATCTGAGGCCTCGGAGGAACATGGAGAGGAGGTGGATATGGATGGCTCTACATAGGTTGGGATACCTATAAATGGTAATGCCCTAGGAATGTCTCAGGTTGGTTATTAAGGTGCAAGGGGTAAATGCCTCAATTGATTGCTTAGGGGAGACTGGCTTCGTACCGCCCCTTTGTCATGGCCCTTTTGGGGACAAGTGCTGGAACGCTTTCTTGGATGCTGGGTGGGGTTAATGCTGGTGGATTTGGTTATGATATTATGAGGAATGAGGCGCGAGATTGGAGCAATGCTGCCGGTGGTAGTGATTTTTTGACTGTGATGGGATTCCCGTAGTCTAGCTAGGTGGGATGGGTGGGTGCCGGACTGTTGATAGACCTGTACTTTACCTTTCGTGTTTAGCTTGCTCATGGAGGTGTTGGCTTGTGGGGTTACTTTGGTGTCTCTAACGGGTCAGGATAGTTTGGGTTTGGAGGTTATGGTATCTTGTATTTAGTTGCCTGCATTTTGCGGGGGTAGCAGGGCCCCAGTCCCATCGGTGGACCCGGCCGGCGCTAAGCCTCTTGTCGGGGAGGCGCTCGATCATAAGCTAGATTTGGCGCGAGGAGTATAAATAAACTTAGATTCAATTTGGACACCCTTTCTTACGTGCCAGGGAATTATCTTATCTACCACGATACCTTCTCTTTGGCCCAACCGGGGTCAAAGTTTCTCCTCATCTTCTCCATCATGGGGTCATCACCCCCTCTCGTTCCGCAACCTCCTACGCAGCCTGACGGGGCTTCACAGAGTCGGCTAGCACCTATTTTTCGGCCTCAAGGCCCCGCCTCGCTTAAACGACCACGCAGTGGTACCACCTCAACTATACGAGTACCAGACCCCTATGAAGGTACTAATGGCATCTTCTTGAAGATGTTTGATGATTTGGCAGAGGCAGCCGGGATTGAAGAACCTCTCACCTTTGGAAAAGCCTCTCCCGTTATACTCCACATGATGCAAATTTTGCACGAAGACTACAGGAAGGCGACTGATGGGTTAACCGCGCACATCACGGCCCTAACTGAGGAGTTGGATGCCCTTCGCGCCTCTATTCTATTTCAGCCTGCTCATACCACTGCCCCGCCGGCACCCCCTGCCACCGACACAACAGAGCAGCCCTCTGTTCCTCCTCTGCCTCCCACCCATCCCCATGCCCAACCTCCTGGCCCGGCAGCTCCTCCTCTTCGGGCTACTGTCGCTAGGAGGGCAAGGAAGCCTTCTCAGAAACCCACGAAGCCTGGCCCCAAGCCAGCCAAACCCCCATCTCCCTCGGTTAAGCCCCTTACCGACAAGAAAAAGGGCCTTACCATGCGCGACCGTCGGCTCATCATCAAAAGAGACGCCACCCCCCTTACATCTACTGCTGTACAGCTATGCGATAGCATCAACCAGGCCCTGGCCTCTACTCTCATCCAGTCTGTCTCCCTCCGGGATGGACATGTTACCCTTACTACTATGGATACTGTTAGAGCCACCACTGTCAACAGCAAGGTTGGCACCTTCTTGCACCTCATTCCTGGTGCCTCTACCGTCCATCTCGATACTCCTACCACCCAGCTTCTGGTACACGGCATCAGTACCTCCACTCCTCTGGCATCACTTGCCCAAGAACTCACCACCTTTAACTCAGGCTTGTCTCTTACCGCACAGCCTAGGTGGCTTACCTCAGATATAGCACGCATCGGCAAACTTGCCTCAACTGTAGTTATTTCCATCACTGGACCCAAGGCCCCTTTGTTTATTGGCAAACGCCTCTCTGCCTTTTCCAACACCTACCGTACCAAACACCGTTTACCCTTCAACAAGTATACCCAGTGTGCCAACTGTCACAAGTTTGGCCACCACAGTGTCAAATGCACTCTGCCTCCTTCCTGTCGCTGGTGCCTCCTCCCTCACTCTACTGGGGATCACTCCTACCCTACCGCTACCTGCCGCCTACGTGGCCGTCCCTGCAGCCATACCACACCCAGGTGTGTGAACTGTGATGGCCCACAAGAATCCCACTTGCTTGTCTGCCCTTCTCACCCCTATCCAGATACCCAAGAATCTGAGGGCGCGGAGGAACATGAAGAAGAGGTGGATATGGTTGGCTCTACCCAGGTTGGGATACCTATGACAATAATACGCTAGGGGTGTCTCGGGTTGGTTATTACCGTGCAATAGGTAGGCTTCTATGCTTGCCTCCACTGATTGCTTAAGGGAGACTGGCTTTGTACCGCCCCTTTGTCATGGCCCTATCAAGGGACAGTGCTGGAACGCTTTCTTGAGTGCCGGGTGGGGTTGATGGTAGTGGATTTATTTTGTTATGAATTAATGAGGATAAGAGGCGCGAGACCGGGGCAATGCTGCCAGTGCTAGTGATTTATTAGTTGTGCTGGGATTTCCGTGGCCTGGATAGGTGGAGCGGATGGGTGCTAGACTGTGGATGAACTTGTACTTTAGGTTTGGTGTTGGTGCTTGCTCGGCGGAGTGGTTAACGGTACGGGGTCGGAGGACTGGTATCTTGTATTTAGTTGCCTGTATTTTGCGGGGGTAGCAGGGCCCCAGTCCCAGCGGTGGATCCCGGCCGGCGTTAAGCTCCTGTCGGGGGGGCGCTCGGTCATAAGCCATGTATGGCGGTACCGAGTAAAAATAAAAATCACGATTGAATTCGGACACCTGTACCTAGGAATTACATCCTCTTCTACTTCGCGTCCTCCTGAACACCGGAACCCTGACCCTGAACCTCTGAACCCCGAGCCTTATACAAATCGCTTCGGTTGTACCCCCGTCTCTAGACCTCGCCTCCGAACTCTCACCTGGCCCTCTTGTGGTGTCCCCTGGGCTCCCAGACCCTTAGACCTTGTCCGTAACAACCTCGGAACCCTGACCCTGAACCCCTAAACCCCGAACCTCATAAAACTCGCTTTGCTTGTACCACCATGCCTAGACCTCGCCCCTGAACTCTGGCCTGTCCCTGTTGTGGTGTGCCTTGGGCTACTCAACTCTCAGACCCAGTCCATTAGAGAGATATATTCCCAGGGGCAGTCGAGTATCGGCAGGGGACGTAGGATACCAAAGGCGGCGTGCCAGGAGGTACGACTTCATTGGCACACATGGCAATTAGCTACGAAGTGGCCTATATCCCGCCTCATTAGAGGCCAAATGTAATGTCGGGACATGCGTTCATGGGTCTTAGTACCTCCCAGGTGCCCCGCCGAAGGTCAATCTGTTACACATATGAACACGCAGACCTTCCCCGCGCACCGACCTCCAGAAAACCGCGAAAAATCCACAGCCAACACCCACCTCCGGCCCCACCGTTGGCCCTGCGTGCAGTACAAGAGTTGCCAGAATTTGGCCTCCCCACAGTATAAAGCGGTTGAAACGAAGCATGCTTCATAACACCGTATACGTCATCACTGTCCGTCCGACTGAAGGCTGTTCGCAGGATATATGAGAGGGGACCTGAGGCCATGTCTGAAAAGTGTAACGGAGTCAATTGAACGGGTAACTATGGAGCTACGGGCTAAGCAAGATTGACCATCTCGGACATAGACAGAAGGTGTTGGGACACAGTCACCAACAGTCCAATGAGTTATTGGGACGTGCCCATATAAATGAGGCATGGGGCCCAGTCTAACGCTCACATAGTATGGAGCCAACCAGAGGCCTATCTATAGGTTAGGGACTTTTCCACGACGTTGACTAGTCCGATCGTGGCGGAAAGTCCTCAATGTTAATGCAGTCCAGTTGAGAAGTCAACCATGCATTGATAAGTCTCTCGACGGAGCTGATCACTGCAGTCAGAGTTAGGAGAACAGCAAGCAGGCTCGCAGCGAGACCACTCGCTTGTACTTAAACCTCCAAGATGAAGGAATCATGCATCTTCACTGGAGAGGTTTCGAACGCCCTCGCAGAAACACAACAACGCATGGAGACCGTAGTCCGAGCAAGACACAAAGTTTATCACGGTCAAACGGATGCCCATTACGATAGTAAGGGTAGGAAATAGAAAGGGTACATTGTTTTGGTATAAGGTAGATGTAGCCTCTGACCACGCAGATGCGGAATATATATATTGAGGTGCCTCCTTAGCTTTAAGAACATCCTCCGTCTCCACTACACCTCCGGTCATCGAAAAATATTTCCGATTTGGGAACGACTCAATACTGAGGAATCATCACCACCTTTCCATGGCCATGCACCCCCCAGCCGGGGGTGTGGAGTGTTTCTTTTCATTCCTCTGCCCATCAGGGCCTCTCTTCTACCTTCCCGTGTCTAGCATCTCGCCTCTGCTGGATGGGGGTCCTCTCCTCACGCTGAGGGCCTCATTGTGCGGCCTCTGTCCTCTCTACCCCGCTTTTGCTTCACCTTGCTTAGCATCTGCACGGTCGGCTTTGGCAGCTTGGTGATGGCTGGACCGTCAGTTGGGATGGTGGTCCTCTGGGCTATCAGGGGTGGCTCTGCCTACTTCTGTGACTCTAGTTGCAGCCTCCTACCGTATTGTTTGGCTGGATCTTTGCTGCCTTGCCCTCTTCCTCTCCTCTCCTCCAGGATCGGCTGGTACCCTACTGCCAGGATCGGCTAGCACCCTACCGCCTTGGCCTCTGGGCCCTATCATCACTGAGCTGGTGGTGCTTTGGCCTGCCCCTCCCACCTCCCCTCTGCGCCAGTATCACTTGGTGCTGCTCTCACTTCTGCCACCCTCACGGCAGCTCTTCAACTCTTTCCTGGCTCTGGTGTCACTACCAGCACCACCCAACCTTTTCCACCACCAGGCTCCTCACGGCTGTGGTCTACCCCCTCCCCCCTGGGCTGTATTGGCTGCCCTACTCTATCAAAGGTTGCTGGCACTCCTCGCCTGTCTGCCTCCCTCCACGCTTGCAGCCCGCCCCTGGCCGAACGACCGGTTGGCCTACCTTGGTATTGCACTATCTCCTAGGTTGAGCTGGCCGGCCCCATCA
>LN891074.1:129177-153195 GCA_900010015.1 Tuber aestivum
AGGTCTAGGTGCGGAGGTACAACCGAAGCGAGTTGTACAAGGCTTGGCGGGGTTCAAGGGTTCAGGGTCAGGGTTCAGGGGTTCAAGAGGATGCGAGATAGAAGAGAGTGTAATTCCTAGGTACAAGTGTCCAAATTCAATCTAAGTTTATTTTTACTCGTCGCGCCAAAACATGGCTTATGATCGAGCGCCCCCCCGACAGGAGCTTAACGCCAGCCGGGATCCACCGATGGGACTGGGGCCCTGCTACCCCCGCAAAATACAGGCAACTAAATACAAGATACCAATCCTCCGGCCCAATACCGTTAACCACTCCGGTGAGCGAGCACCAACACCAAAGCTAAAGTACAAGTCCATCAACAGTCTAGCACCCACCCGTCCCACCTAGCCAGGCCACGGGAATCCCAGCACAATCAAAAACAAAATCACTACTATCGGCAGTCCGATCTCGCATCAAAAATCCTCATAAAATCATAACAAAATAAATGCACCATCATCAACCCCACCCGGCACCCAAGAAAGCGTTCCAGCACTCTCCCTCGAAAGGGCCATGACAGAGGGGCGGTACAAAGCCAGTCTCCCCTAAGCAATCAGTCGAGGCAAGCACAAAACCATACCCCTTGCACCGTAATAGCCAACCCAAGAAACCCCGAGGGCATCATTGTTATAGGTATCCCAACCTATGTAGAGCCAACCATGTCCACCTCTCCTTCATGTTCCTCCGCATCCTCAAACTCTTGCGTAGCTGGACGGGGGCGAGAAGGGCAGACAGGCGAGTGGGATTCGTGTGGGCCATCACAGTTCACACACCTGCGTGTGGTATGGCTGCAGGGACGGCCACGAAGGCGGCAGGTAGCGGTGGGGCAGGAGTGATCCCCAGTAGAGTGAGGGAGAAGGCACCAGCGGCAGGAAGCAGGTGAGGTGCATTTAATGCTGTGGTGGTCAAACTTGTGGCAGTTGGCACACTGGGTGTATTTGTTGAAGCGTAGGCGGCGCTCGGTACGGTAGGTGTTGGAAAAGGCAGAAAGGCGTTTGCCGATGAAGGAGGGGGCCTTGGGTCCAGTGATGGAAATAACAACAGTTGAGGCAAGTTTGCCGATGCGTGCTATATCTCAGGTAAGCCACCTAGGCTGTTCGGTAAGAGACAAGCCTGAGTTAAAGGTGGTGAGTTCTTGGGCAAGCGATGCCAGAGGAGTGGAGGTAGCGACGCCGTGTACTAGAAGCTGGGTGGCAGGAGTATCGAGATGGAGGGTAGAGGCACCAGGAATGAGGTGCAAGAAGGTGCCAACTTTGCTGTTGACAGTGGTTGCTCTAACGGTATCCATAGTGGTAAGGGTAACATGTCCATCCCAGAGGGAGACAGACTGGATGAGAGTGGAGGCCAGGGCCTGGTTGATGCTGTCGTGTAGCTGTACAGCAGTGGTAGTGAGGGGAGCAGCGTCTCGTTTGATGATAAGCCGACACTCGCGCATGGTGAGGCCCTTTTTCTTGTCGGTAAGGGGCTTAGCTGAGGTGGAGGAGGATTTGGCTGGCTTGAGGCCAGGCTTTGTAGGTTTCAGAGAGGGCTTCCTTGCCCTCCTAGCCACGGTAGCCCAAAGAGGAGGAGCTGCTGGGCCAGGAGGTTGGGCATGAGGAAGGGCAGAAGGTGGGGGAAGAACAGAGGGCTGCTCTGTGGTGTCGGTAGCCGGAGGTGCCGGCGGGGCAGTGGTATGAGCAGGCTGAGGTAGAGTAGAGGCGCGAAGGGCATCCAACTCCTGGGTTAGGGCGGTGATGTGCTCGGTTAGCCCATCGGTCCCCTTCCTGTAGTCTTCGTGCAGAATCTGCATCATGTGGATCATAACCGGAAAGGCTTTTGCAAAACTGAATGTTGCTTCAACTTTCTGTCCCTCTGCCAGCTGTTCAAACATGCTCATGAAGGCACCGAAAGGGCCTTCAAAGTCATCTTTTGTGTATCGGTTTAGGGAGGTGGTAGTGCCGCTGCATGGGCGTTTAAGCGAGGGGGGGCCCTGAGGCCGAAAGATAGGTGATACCTCACTCTGTGAAGCCCCCGCAGGCTGTGTGGGAGGTAGTGGAACGAGAGGGGGTGATGACCCCATGATGGAAGTGATGAAAGGAAACTTTGACCCCGGTCGGGCCAAAGGAAAGGGATCGTGGTGGATAAGATAATTCCCTGGCACGTAAGAAAGGGTGTCCAAATTGAATCTAAGTTTATTTATACTCGTCGCGCCAATCTGGCTTATGATCGAGCGCCCCCCCGACAGGAGCTTAACGCCGGTCGGGATCTACCGCTGGGACTGGGGCCCTGCTACCCCTGCAAATACAGGCAACTAAATACAAGATACCCAACCTCCGAACCCAAACCTTCCTGACCCGTTAGAGATACCAAGGCAACCCCACAGGCCAACACCCCCGCGAGCAAGCAACACACGAAAGCTAAGTACAAGTCCATCAACAGTCCGGCACCTACCCATCCCACCTAGCCAGGCCACAGGAATCCCAGCACAATCAAAACTTCACTACTACGGGCAGTCCCGTCTCGCGCCAAAATTTCTCATAATATCATAACAAAAATCCAACCACATCAACCCCACCCGGCACCCAAGAAAGCGTTCTAGTACTAGTCCCTGGGAAGGGCCATGACAGAGGGGCGGTACAAAGCCAGTCTCCCCTAAGCAATGAATCGAGGTAGGCCCGAAGACCACACCCCTTGCACCATAATAACCAACCCGAGAAACCCCTAGGGTATCATCATCCTAGGTATCCCAACCTATGTAGAGCCATCCATATCCACCTCTTCTTCATGTTCCTCCGCATCCTCTAACTCTTGGGTAGCTGGACGGGGGCGAGAAGGGCAGACAGGTGAGTGGGATTCATGTGGGCCATCACAGTTAACACACCTGAGTGTGGTATGGCTGCAGGGACGGCCTCGAAGACGGCAGGTAGCGGTGGGGCAGGAGTGATCCCCAGTAGAGTGAGGGAGGAGGCACCAGCGGCCAGAGGCAGGCAGCATGCACTTGATGCTGTGGTGGCCAAACTGATGACAGTTGGCGCACTGAGTGAATTTATTGAAGCGTAAACGGCGTTCGGTACGGTAGGTGTTAGAGAAGGCTGAGAGGCGTTTGCCAACGAAGGAGGGAGCCTTGGGTCCAGTGATGGAAATAACCACAGTTGAGGCCAGTTTGCCAATCCGTGCTAAATCAGAAGTAAGCCACCTTGGCTGTTCAGTAAGTGACAAGCCAGAGTTAAATGTAGTGAGCTCCTGGGCGAGAGAAGCCAGGGAAGTAGAGGTAGTAATGCCATGCACCAAAAGTTGGGTGGCAGGGGTATCAAGGTGGACGGTAGAGGCACCCGGAATAAGGTGCAAAAAGGTGCCAACTTTGCTGTTGACATTTGTAGCTCGAACCGTGTCCATAGTGGTGAGAGTAACATGTCCATCCCGCAAGGAGACAGACTGAATGAGGGTAGAGGCCAAGGCCTGGTTGATGCTGTCGCGTAGCTGTACAGCATTTATGGTGAGGGGAGTGGCATCTCGCTTAATGATAAGTCGACGCTCGCGCATAGTGAGGCCCTTTTTCTTTTCGGTAAGGGGCTTAGCCGAGGTAGAGGAGGATTTGGCTGGCTTGGGGCCAGGCTTTGTGGGTTTCTGAGAGGGCTTCCTAGTTCTCCTAGCGACAGTAGCCCAGGAAGGGGGACCTGTCGGGCCAGGAGGTTGGGCATGGGGAAGGGTAGAAGGTAGAGGAGGGACAGAGGGTTGCTCTGTAGTATCGGTAGCAGGAGGAGCCGGTGGGGCAGTGGTGGAAGGAGGCTGAGATAGAATGGAGGCGCGAAGGTCGTCCAGTTCCTCAGTAAGGGCGGTGATGTGCTCGGTTAGCCCATCGGTCACCTTCCTGTAGTCTTCGTGCAAAATTTGCATCATGTGAATCATAATGGGAAAGGCTTTCGCAAAACTGTACGGTGCTTCAGTCTTCTGCGCGTCTGCCAACTCTCCAAACATATGCATGAAGGCTCCGTTAGGTTCTTCCTAGTCGCTTGGTGAGTATCGTATGTTGGAGGTAGTACCACTGCGTGGTCGTTTGCGTGAGGGCGGGCCCTGGGCCCGAAAGATAGGTGATAAGCGACCCGGCCCACAAAACTGTGAGATCCCGTCAGGCTGGGTAGGAGGTTGCGGAACGAGAGGGGGTGAAGACCCCATGATGAAGGTGATGAAGGGAAACTTTGACCCCGGTCGGGCCAAAGAAAGGTATCTTGGTGGATAAGATAATTCCCTGGCACGTAAGAAAGAGTGTCCAAAGGAGATTACCAGATTGCGTAAAGAACATAAAATATAAGGGGGCACACCCCCTTATATAGATAGGAAATCCTCCATGATCACTAATACAAAAGAAAGTCCTTGGCGTCGCACGCAGCCGCGATCTTTCTGCCATGTTCTGCCGGGTTCCGCCGCGCGGCAACCATTCCCAATCATGGTACAACGGAAATCCAACATAGCAACCAAGGAAATCACAACCAATAAAGGCAACCAGAAACCCAACGTTCCTTTCCTCCACCATGCCAGGTAGCCTTGACACACCTCAATCTCAAGCACTTCACAACCAAGAGACTATTGAACAGCCGACCGGCCTGTTGGTCAGGGTTCCTATCCCAGTTCAACTACCAGATCGAATACCAACCTGGAAAGTTAAACGGCAAAGTACACACGTTGACTCAGATGAAAAACGAAATGTGAAAAGAGATGGAAGAATGGAGGAACTACCGAACCCAAGTAGTATTAAAGTCTCAGCCTCTGAGTTTGGTAGTGAACATCACGCTCCCTACTGGAGCGTCCCGTATCGAAGAACTATAGAAGCAGGCCTATGAAGCTGACACAATTCCCAACCAGGTCCTCCATGCCCTTGACAAAGGTGACCGACACTCCCTGCTACTAGCACTAAATGAATGCAAGCGTGATGGGGATAAGCTACTCTACCATGACCGGATTTATATTCTCCAACATGTCGAGCTACGCCTACAGCTAATACAGGACTCTCATGATCGACCTTCTACTGGACACCCAGGGCATGCCAAGATACGTGACCTGATATCCTGATGCTACGTTTGGCCTGGCATGAGACGGGATATTGGACCCTTTGTGGCCAATTGTCATATGTGTTAATGGAGTCGCACCTCCCAGCACACCCCCTTTGGCATCCTGCGCCACCTGCCGATACTTGACCGCCCTTGGGAATATATATCCATGGACTTCGTTGCGGGTTTACCATGGAGCTAGGGACACGACACCATCCTGGTGGTGGTGGACCGGATGTCTAAAATGTGCCATCTACTTGCATGCCGCACCACTATCGATGCTCCTACCCTTACCGACCTTTACCTCCATCACATCTCGAAACACCATGCTCTACCAAAAACAATCACCTCCGACCGAGGCACCCAGTTCACCACCAACTTTTGGAGAACTGTGTGTGAAAGACTATAGGTCGAATGAAAAATGTCTACAGCCTTTCACCCCCAAACAGAAGGCCAAATAGAACGTGTCAAGGCCATCATAGAGTAGTACCTTAGAGCCTTCATCAACTACCAACAGGACAACTGGTCCCTCTGGCTCCCTATGGCAGAATTTGCAGCTAACAAGCACGCCTCAAAGTCTACCCGTTTGTCACCCTTCTTTGCTAACCACAGCTACAATCCTCGCATGGATTTCCTAGACTCCCGCGACAAAACTTGCGATGAACCGTGATCTGGTCTCTTCGTGGATTGCAGCAAGGACATCCTCCACCACCTGAAAACCGAGATCCCCTTCGCCCCAGATCAGCAACAGGAATATGTCGACAACGGGAGGCTCCCGGCCCCTCACTTCCTGGTGGGAGACCATGTCTGCCTAAATGCCAAGAACATCCGTACTACAGGGCCCTCCCAGAAACTGGACGACAAACATGTTGGCCCTTATCCTATCCTCGCCTAGGTAGGAACCCATGCCTACTGGTTGGACATCCCCCCTACCATGAAAATCCACAATATGTTTCATGTCTCCCTCCTTGACCTCGCCTCACATGATCCCCTCCCAGGCCAGCAGATACCGCCGCCACCACCTGTAGAGGTTGATGGCGAGCCTCAATGGCAGGTAGAGGAGGTCTTGGATGCCAAGTTTGTCCGCAACTACCTGCGATACCTGATCCATTGGAAGGGGTATGCAGAAGCTACGTGAGAACCAGCCAACTCTGGCAATGGACTCCCAGCTTTAGATCGGTTCCATGAACATTACCCCCATAAACCAGGACCCTTACCTGAATAGTGTACCTCAGAGGACTTCGGCATCGGAGAGTGGAACTAGTGTCCTAGCCATACAGCCATGGAGACGGAATATGTATTGGGATTTTCATTGCATATATTGGATGGGGTTTTCTTGGTTACCTGATAGGATTTCGTTTGTATTATAATTGGATTGCATTGCCGCGTAGCGGACCCTGGCGGAATCTAACAGAGGAATCATGACTGCATGCAATGCTAAGGACTTTTTTTTGTATTAGTGATCAAGGTGGATTCCCTATCCATATAAGGAGCTGTGCCCCCTTGTATTTTACTTTCTTTATGCAATCTGGTAATCTCCTGTGGACACCCTTTCTTATGTGCCAGGAATATTCCTTTACCTCTTTGAAGCTATTTGGCTCGCTTATTTATCTTGCACTTTGTTTGTTTATTTTGTTTCACAGTACTTGAAACATTAACTTCCCTCCTCCCCTCGCTTAGGGTTGAGTTGGTGTGCTCTACCTAGCCTCGAAGGTACTTTGGGCGAAATATCCATGGTTTAAGCCCAGTAATCCCAGGTGCAGTCGTGCAGGCAGACATGTCGTCTTGCTCCCACTCTTCCCAGGCTTCAGCCTTATCGTTTGAGGTTACATCGTCCATGATTACGGACACTGGGCCTTGTGTCTTTTCCTCAGGTACGCCCTTAATTATGGGCCATGTCACGGTTCCGGCACACGATGCTGTGAAACCCCACCCCCGCCTTGTTGAGTTCAAGACATGGTCCTACCATATACCGGGAGGTAACTACCAGTTCCTCTCATCTGATAACAATTACGGTTGCGTCAACGCCATAGATGTGGTGTTTCCTGATGAAGTGAGGGCTATGCTGGTTAATCCTAAGCCTGTCACAATGTGAGAGGTGGAATGTTTAGTGAATGGTTACTAGGCAGGGAGAGGTTGTGTGGCTGATTGTGGCCTGGACCTCGCTTCCACTAGCGGGTTCTTCAATCGCCACAATCCTGACAGGGGATCGGAGTTTGCTCTATCCCACAGCTTCCTGGCTCCTAGTGACTCACAAGTAGTAATACCGGAGTCTTCAGTTCCCGCCCTTCGTGAGGCTAGTGTGCCCACTACGAGGAAAGCCTCCAGCTGGGCCTCTACCCCCTCGAGACAGGTCCTGTCTCAATTGATTGTGGAAGCAATGGCGCCAGAAACGTTGGCCCCACTGGCTCGTAGGAGTCACTCCACTCCCGCCCTGTTGGAAGCAATGTCACTGTCCTCCGGGCATAAGAAAATTTACAAGAGAGGGAGGTTTGGACTTAATGCCAGGTCAGACTCCGACTACGAACCCACGCTGCCCCCACATGCAGAATGAAAAAGAGGTGGGCGTTCCCCTTTGCCCAACCCTACTATGGTATCTGTCTGCAGTGGAAGCTTGGGTTCGGTGCTCACCCCTACCAAGGGTGTTCCCACCAAGGACAGAAGGAAAATGATGGTGATTCCCAGGCAACAGCTAACCTTGGGTGAGATTAGACAGCAGATGGCCCCAGGACTCAAGCTGGTTCCGTACCTGGCTTCTACTATCGAGTCAACAGATAGTACAAGTTCCCCTCCTTTGGATACTGCTGCTGTGATTTCCTCCTTGGAGGTCATTGCTAGGGACACCCCCAGGGATATGGGCAGTAACAAGAATACCGAGGCCACAGGTTTGGGGGACAGTAAGTATGCTGATTCCAAGGCAATTCCCTCATCCCCGATTCGGTCCAGCTCGCCTATTGTAACACAACCCCCCACACAGTCTAAGTCAATAGAGGCACAGGTGGCAAGGATGCTGGATGTGATGAGGCAGTTGGATGGTGCAGATGGGGCACTGAGGCAGGTGGACGAGGATTTGTATGCCCCTGCTCAAGACATTCAGATTAGGTTGTATCTCGGGCCTTTATTCTCGGAGTACTTGATGAAATAGGAATACCGGCCGTCATTCCATATATTGGCGACACCCCTGGCCCCTCAGATAATAGTTCGGACATGAGTTCGGAGTCTGATTACCAGTGTGAGGTGGTACGCTGGGTTTTGTTTGGTGGGAAGGTAGGTTATAATAACTTTGGAGATGTGACAGAAGACATGAAGGTGATATTCCAGATGCTGGATGAGTCACAAACATTGTACTGGGGCCTGAGGAATACGGTTTGTGAGTTGGAGGAGGAGAATAGGAAGCGAGAAGAGGCAGTTCGGAAGAGGACTGAGCTTACTAGGAGCTCCCGCACCCCACCTCCCCCCCGTTCTGTTGTGAGAAGCACTCTATTCGTGAGTGAGGAGTTAGCCACAGCTGCCCCTGCTGCAAAACAGGTGTCATGGGCCGCTGCGGCTAACAGACATTGTTCAAATGTGTGGGTATGGCACTATCTTAATAACTTTGCACGAAAGTACGACACAGTAGTGAGAGTGTACTGCGGGCACGCTAAGCAAGGAGGAATTTTGTATGAAGGTAGATTGGTAGTAGTTCTTGTCCTTAATTCTCTTAAGCGAGATGGGTGGTAACCCCTATTTATACAGGTGCGCATCCTTCGCGTAACTAAGAGGAAATATAAGGGAAAACATAAGTGTCGACATGTTTGACCGTAACATAAGTAGGAAAAACATAAGTGCGAACGTGTTTGACCCTCAAGAACTGCCAAGGAAATCCCATAAAACATGTGTAAATCTGAAGTGGTGTGAACGGATAATTAGAACATAATTGTAAATCAAATGACCGATGACCGTGCATGATGATGCATAAAATGTAAGAAATAAACCCGAACACCAGATAAGAAAAGCACGCCATAATCCCCTAATCATATCATGAAATATCAATGAAATATACGTCATACATACTCCGCTGTAGTAATGTCCATGAACTAGAAATAATACTAAGTAGAGGAATATACAATATTATCAAGGAGAATATACAGACGAAACGAATCAGAAAATTCAACACTTCCCCTCATTATCTACAGCCCAAAAGTCCCATTAACGGTTCGTGTGCTGGTCTCGCTAAGATTTTTGTACAGATGTCGGTGAGGTTATCGGAGCAGGCAACCTGCAGGAGCGTGAACGAGTCATTATCGATTTCTTCCCGTATTTTGTGGTAGTGTATATCGATGTGTTTCGTTCGGTCATTTAGCTGGTGGTGTCTCGCGAGAAAATTTGCGCCGGTATTATCTGCATATATAGCGATCGGTAAGTCGAGATGGATAACTTTAAGACCCTTTTGGAACCATTGGATTTGTCTTGTGGCAAGTGACATTGCGACGTATTCGGCTGCCGTTATTGACAGTGCGACTGAGGTTTGTTTCTTTGAGCGCCAGGAGATGCATGCACCGTTGAGAAGTACAATGTATCCCGAAAAGGAGCAGTAGGTATCAAGGCAAGCAGCAAAGTCAGCGTCAACGTACGTATCAATAGTGTTTGTCGCGTTGTCGGGGTAGAAGAGTCGAATGTGTTTTGTTTCGTTAACATATCGAAGGACGTGTTTAGCGGCCTTGAGGTGTTGTTCAGTAGGGCAAGCAGAAAATTGTGAGAGGAAAGAAATGGTGTACGCTAGATCGGGTCCTGTGCCAGTAGTCAGATACATAAGTGATCCTATCATCGATTGGTACTTGGAGGGGTCTGGAATGCGTGTGTCTTTGGTCCCTGACGTAACTTGAATGCCTTTTGGTAAGGGTGTAGGAACGCTATTAGAGTTTTCCATTGAGAATCGTTTGAGGACTGACTTGATGTATTGCTCTTGGGTAAGATGTAGGCCGTCTGATGCGTATGCGATGTGCAAGCCGAGTAGGAATGTGGCTTCCCCTAGGTCTGTAATCTCGAATGCTGTTTTCAGGTCCTCTATGAGAGATGTAGCTTCGGGGGAGTCGGCTGCGTGGATAGAGATGTCGTCAACGTAAATTGAAACGTAGATGTTGTGTTTATCGTGAACAAACATGCATGGGTCGAGGGATGATGTCGTAAATCCTCTGGAGGTCAAGAATCTGGCAAAGAGAGCATACCATTCGTTTGCAGATTGCTTAAGTCCATAGAGACATCGGTTAAGTTTCCATACTTTGCCTTCGTCACCAAACTCAGGTAACGGTCGCTTGTAAACTTCTTCTTTCAATTCGCCCTAGAGGAAAGCGGATTTAACATCGAATTGTCGCGGTCACCATTAGTTTTTAGCGCATATCGCGAGGAGGAAGCGGAGAGATTCGTAGTGTATGACGGGAGCAAAGGTTTCTTCGAAGTCGTAGCCGGGGATTTGTCCAAACCCTTTAGCGACGGCTCTTGCTCGATACCTTTCTAGGGTGCCATCAGCGTTTCTTTTAACTCTGTAAACCCACTTACTTTCGATTATTTTCCGTCCAATCGGTTTATCGACAACATCAAAGGTTCCACTCTTCTCGAGTACCAGAATTTCATAGTCCATAGCCGAGGTCCACTGGTCACGGTACTGGCTGTTTATAGCTTGGTGATAAGTGGTTGGGTCCTCGTCCGGCATTTCGGTAGCATTTCTGCCATATCGAACCGGTGGGCGTGATACTCGTCCAGACCGAGTCATGATTCCTTCTTTGGGTTCCGGTGGTTGTTCCTGTTCATGGGCAGGTGGTTCCGGAGTTGGAGAAGGAGGTGCTGGATTCTCGTAGTCTTCTGGATGTTCTGGTGGTGGAGGTGGATGTACTTCGACATCTGGTAATGGTAAAGGTTGGTCGTCATCTTCTATTTCCTGAGGCTTGTCGCGAGGTTGCGTGGCAGTCGAGAAAGAGGGAAGCGTAACGGTCGCAAAGGTCTCCGATGTATGGGTCAGTTGTCTTGGATCCGACGGTCCAGTTGGGTCAAGCGATATAATTGTCTTGGTTGTCCAATGGATTTGTCTTGTTTCGGAGATCCGATGTTGCGATGGTATATATATCTAGTATATTTTGTCAGAGGAGGTATAACCGACAAGATATCCTTCCAAGGCCCGGGGCTGTAGCTTCATTCCAGGTTTTCTTTTCTCCTCTGGTATATGGACATAGCATTTGGTCCCGTATGGGCGCAAGTGGTTGATCAACGGGTTTGTTTTGTAGATAGCTTCATAGGGCGTTGAGTTTCCTATGGCTCGGTTAGGGAGTCTGTTCCTAAAGTAGACGGCGGTGGAGACTGCTTCGGCCCAAAGGCTAAGGGTAAGTCCAGTCAACATAGAGCGTGTCAATGTGATGATGGTACGGTTGTATCGTTCGGCAACACCATTAGATTCGTGTGAGTAAGAAGGGGCCTTATCATGCACAATTCCATGCTTCTGAAACAGTGTAAGCATCTTGTCATTGATGTACTCGCCTCCGTTATCGGTACGGAATCTTTTGATCATGGTAGAGTCCTGGGTTGTTCTTTCGTTGATGAACTGTTCGAACACTTTTACCGTGTCGGACTTCGCTTTTATGGTGTAGATCCATGCATAGCATGTATTGTCATCAATGAAGGTGACATAGTACCAGGAGTTGCCAAAGGAGGGTTTCGAGAATCGTCCGCTAAGGTCGCAGTGAATTAACTCGAAAGGTATGTCACACCGTTTCTCAGTTGATTTGGGCTTTGACTTAGTTGACTTGGAGGTGATGCAGGTTTCGCATTGCCAGTCTTTTGGAACGGTAGGAATAGCGGGAGAGTCGGAGTAGTGGTCGGCTTTGACGTATTGCGGCGATGGATGTCCAAGGGCTTCATGCCACTCTTTGTAAGTCATCTTATTCGCCGTCTCTTTTTCCTCTTGCACAACATAGTCCTGTCTGTCAAGCTTTCCCCACAGAACCTCTGTTTTATTTTCCCTAAAAATATACATATCCTTCCCAGAACTCTGTAAAGACAAACCTTTTCCCAAGGAAACGATAGCGCGCCACATCAATAAGTTACTAGAACGCAACTCAGGAACCCAAAGAACCCGTTGTAGAAAGACCGCGGCTGTCCAGCCATTAGATGTTTTGGCCTTAAGCTCCACTGTTCCACGGCCGCATGATTCTATTACTGAATCATCGCCTAACTTAACGGTGCCTTGTGAAGGTTCGAAGTTTATAAGAAGGTCTAGGTTCGAAGTCATGTGTGAGCTTGTGCCTGTATCGATAACCTATTGATTCGGGTAAGGGGTCTTTTGCGTAGGAGGTGAGGAGGTAGAGGTGCTGACCAGTTTGGATGTCTCTTCCTTTCTGATCATAGCCGAGTGTCCGGCTCTGTCCTTCTTTCGCTTCTCGTTGTCGGCCTTGAGCTTATTACACTCATTCCAGGAGTGACCTTCGCTGTGAGCACAGGGGTAGTGCTTTTTGCAGTAGGAGCATTCCTTCGTTTCGGCCAGTTGCCGGCGGACCGTATCGCGAGCCTTTCCCTTTCCTTTGACATCGGCGCTTTTATACGCCTTATCGTCCTCAGAATTAACCGAGGATTTCAAGTCCAACAGTTTGTTGTAGACATGATTGTAGGTAAGGTCCTCCTTGGTTTGGAGGTTGTCGACAATGTTGCTCATCAACGGAGGCAGGGAACAGAGGAGAACGGCAGCTTTGGCTTCGGTTGACTCGAATACCGATTTAAAAACAAACGGTAGAGCGTATCGGTCGGTTTCCGAAGCAGAGGAGCAACGAAGTTGCATTTGATTCCATAGGGTATCGTACTTGTTGATGTGGTCCGACATAGGTTCGGACGCATCGTACTTGGAATCGAGGACCGCATTCAGCTGGTCAAAGAAGGTGCAGGTATTTTCACAAGCGAATTTAGCTTCGAAGGCTGTCGAGATGGCGGATGGTGTCTTGTGGGTGGCCAACAAGATAAGCCATTGTGGATCGATCGTTTCGAGGAAGTAGGCCGAGGCCGACTAGTAACCATGGCGGAAAGAATCTTGCGCATCTTCATTATTATCTGCTCCGGTAAGTGCTCCTGCTTCCGGTAATGTTTCTTCTCCTCTTACTATGTCCCAACAATTAAATAAGATGAGAACATATTCTGATATATCACGCCACGTTCTGTAATTTTCTGGGCCCGTGAGCTTTGGGATTGAGCTCAGTTTGTAGGCGAGTGCCCAGTCTTGCTTGGAGTTGGTGGCATGACTTGGCGGCGGCGGGTTTGTAGGGCCTGCAGGATCCATCGGTGGAGGTGGAGGTGGTGCGCTCGGCCGTAATGCAGGTGGATCAGGAGGAGGGGGAGCCGGAGGGAATGGAGGTACAGGAGAGAGAGGAGGTTGCTCGAGTTCTTCTTTGGAGAGGTCATCATGTGGTGGTAATGGGGGTTGTTCCAAGGTATTGGACATGCAAAAGATAGGTTATTTTTGCCTTTAACCTATGTTAAAAATCTTCGATCACTATTATTAACCACCACCTCCATTGGCCAGCACTTCCTATACTAGTGAAAGGCTGTTTGCAGAACACGCCGGTTGCACCGGGGACCCACTAAGTTTCGCCAGCAGGGTCTGATTCAGGCTCCCAAAAGGATGAGAAGTACCGGAAGGGTGATGGAGGACCGCATGAATGGTGCCTAAGGAAAGAAGAGGATTAGGAGGGAATGGGTGGCAGATTCTGCTTTTAAGCGAGGGTGAATGCCAAGAACGTTTCACCAAGAAAGTTTCGTGCCGAGGAAAGAAAGTTTCCTTTCGAAGGAAGTTTCAGTTTGACGAATGTTTTCGGCTCAAATGAATTTGTTTCGTTTCGAGGTAGAAAATGTTTCACGTCGAGTGAAATGTTTCAATCAACGTAGGTAGGAAGCCTGTAGGTGTATGTCGTATAGTTATAGAGGCACCGGGCTCATAACCTATTCAAATGTGTGGGTACGGCACTATCTTAATAACTTTGTACGAAAGTACGACACAGTAGTGAGAGTGTACTGCGGGCACGCTAAGCGAGGAGGAATTTTGTATGAAGCTAGATGGGTAGTAGTTCTTGTCCTTAATTCTCTTAAGCGAGATGGGTGGTAACCCCTATTTATACAGGTGCGCATCCTTCACGTAACTAAGAGGAAATATAAGGGAAAACATAAGTGTCGACGTGTTTGACCGTAACATAAGTAGGAAAAACATAAGTGTGAACGTGTTTGACCCTCAAGAACTGCCAAGGAAATCCCATAAAACATGTGTAAATCTGAAGTGGTGTGAACAGATAATTAGAACATAATTGTAAATCAAAGGACCGATGACCGTGCATGATGATGCATAAAATATAAGAAATAAACCCGAATACTAGATAAGAAAAGCACCCCATAATCCCCTAATCGTATCATGAAATATCAATGAAATATACGTCATACATACTCCGCTGTAGTAATGTCCATGAACTAGAAATAATACTAAGTAGAGGAATATACAATATTATCAAGGAGGATATACATATGAAACGAATTAGAAAATTCAACAGACATATAGCACCTGATGCCACCAAAGCTATACCCTCCACGGCCCTGCCAAAGGCTGACAATAAGGAGAAGACATGTCACAACTGCAAGGTTGTCAGGCACATTGCGAAGGAATGTACGAAGCCCAGGAAGGAGAAGAAGAAGAAGTCTGTGGAGGTGGCTCTGCTGTTACCGTCGGGGGGTAGCTTGTAGCGCACCTCCAGTTCGGACAAGGATAGTGGAGTATCTGTTACCCCCACCTACCCAGCTGACAAGAAGGTCAAGACCAAACCTAGATTGGTCATGTCTATGAAGCCAAAGGTGGCTGAGACACCTGAAACTAGTGAGGAGCCGTCCCTCCCTAAAGGGCCAGCAGCTATGGTTCCTGGTGCCTGGAAGACTGTAGTTGGACGGAAGAGTTACCTGGCCAACACCCATTTTGATAAGGGTAACAGCAAGATGCCTGCGCCTCTCTCCTGCTCATCAACATCCTTCTATCCAATAAGGGCAGAGTTGTGGGGACAGTCCCATACATTAAGGAGGCGGTATTCCGAACCCCAATTGGTTGTATCTTCATGATGCTTGCACAGCATGAGGTTGGCCAGATTAGTGGACAATTGGAGCAGATTAGGATGATCCTTCTTAAGGAACTGGCCATCCCCGACTGCAAATGCCAGCGTGATATGGACAAGATTACTATCCGTGTTGGTCAGGTTCCCCTGGGTGATACTGGGTACGTATCTATGTGGAAGGTAGACTCCTGGACTGGTGACAAGGCTTATGACGGCCTCTGACTGGATATGGAGCAATCCAACCCGGGTGTGAATACTGCTGGATGGCCTGCCCTGTTGGGCTCTGCCAAGACCATAAGGCAGATAAATGCTACTACATGTATGATTAGGTTTGTGGTGGAAAAGAAGGATGCCATTTTCGCAGCACTGGCTAAGGGCACGGTTTGCTTGAGGGGCTGCCCCCGGCCCATGAGGATCTTTATGGAACATCGCCCCCCAGTGGTATGCCAGAAATGTCTCCAGGTGGGACACATGCAGGTTACTTGTGCCTTCTCCTCCGGCTGTGGCTTTTGTTTGGGGTCACACTTGTCTAAGGACCATGAGTGTTGCATGATTAACTGCCCTGGGGTTAGAGGGAATGCTTGTTCTCATACCCGTAGGCTATGCCTACTTTGTAACAGGGCCGATCACTTTACCGGCCACCTGTCCTGTACCGCCACTGAGACCCGCGGTACCCCGCCTACACTCCCATCATCTGCTCTATTGCCAGAAACCGTTGATGATACCACCTGCACGGGTACCTCCGACCGGACAATGAACAGGAGAATCCGCGAGGAAGGTGGCAAGTCAAGCGACCCGAAGTACACCAGGGTGCTTGAAGCATCTGAGAGCCACACTAGGGCCACTATTGTGCCATCCGGAAAGTTCACCGGAAGTTGCAGGGCATGTAAGGAGGTCAGGTACATGGCATTTGAGTGGAAAAAGACACTTTAGTGCAGCAACTGCTGTGAGGTAGGACATGTGTTCAAGAACTATGAGGAGGAAAGAATACTTCGGTGCTACAACTGCTGCAAGGAAGAGCACCTGGGAACAGTCTGCAAGGAAGAGAAGCAGAAGAGGAACAAGAGTAGAGAAGGTCAGGGCAAGAGAGCCTCATCCTCCAAGGGCAAGGAAGTTGACCCCTCATGTTCCCCTCCCCCGCCACCTACTAAGAAGAATGCACTACACCGGATTGGTCGCCTTGACAAGATCAGATATGTTGGAGGCATAGTTTTGGAACCCATTGTTGGGGGATATACGACTATGCATGGTGAGGGCTCTATGAGCTTATGTGGTTCCGCAGAATCCCCATTTTAATGCATTTTACAACTCTTGCATTAAACATTGGTCGAGGGGTGAGGAATTGGGAGGCGGCTTTTGAGTTGTTTTCCTATGTTGATTTTTTTTGTTTTGGAGCCACCTGTTGATGTGGATGGTTTACATGTACCACATGGAGCTAACAGGTGGGATTTATTTTCATTTGTTAAGGATTCAGGTGTTCAGGTTTTTGTGCGCTCATCTTTGTGTGGGCTTTTTGATGTGATAATATATGAGAGGTGTTTTTCTTTGGTGCGTTGTTACGAGAATGGGGTGGAAAGGAGGTTGATAGGAATATACCTTCCACCCAAGGAGTGGAAGAAGGCGTCTTGTGGGGAGTTGGAGATGCTGGTGGGATGTGATTGTAACGACCCTACGTTATAGAGCTATGGCAACCTAAGTCTACGCCCATACATAAGGCCAAGAGGTTATATGGTAGACTAGGCGGGCATGTCTGAGCATGTCCGGGAGATACCCGATGGTCCGGGTATCCCAAAGAACAGAAGGTACTTAAGACATAGGTGTATCTAAGTAGCGGAAGTAACGTGACTCTATCGGTTTCGGCCTAAGGATAGGTCGGAAGGCCGGTTAAGTTCACCCTGCCCAGGTAAGTGACGTTACCCTACCATGGAGATCAGTTTCGTGTCACCATGGACATACTTACCCTATCTTAGGGACACTATTACCCTACCTTCCGTCGGAAACATTCTCGGAAAGATTCCGTGTAATGTTAGGATTGTTTGTTATGCAATGACGAGCGACGGGCACTTGCTTGCACATTGATCGGAAGACTATGGGAAAAGCTAAAGTGCTCCGAACATGCTGTAACTTGGCAGAATTATTCCTAACAGGTACCTGCGGCCCCAGGGTTCGCCCCGGGCGTCATGGGCCAAAATGGTTGCAGTTGCCGTCTTACTAGTTAAATGGAATCATTGAAGACATGTCCATAACACTGTATACGTCGCTGCCGTCCGTCCGACCGGAAGCTGTTCGCAGGATATATAAGGGGGCCAAGGTGAGAAGGTCAGGTACCTTCTCCAAAAAGAACGGAGTAAAACGGACCAAAACTGACGCAGTTAGCGTGCGCTATCCGGAAGGGTCCCCAGGGTAGTCCAGGGTGGTGGCGGAGACGTCTGGGAAGGTTTTACGCCAATCATGCCTACACTTGCCCCTTTGCCGTAGGCTCTTTATGTGTTGTTGAAAGACTCTAATAGCATGATACTTATCACGCTGAGTGGTGTGTCGGAGGTAAGGGACCATGGGTAGCGCCCACGGGTCCCGCCACCTATACAGCTCTACGTGGGAGCGTCGTAGATCCCGTAAGTTCGCAATCAAGAAAGATAGAACTTAACTGGAGAACAGGTGATGTCTACGGGTGCTTGCATAGATCATTGCATGGGGGAAGAGAGTCAATTAGTTAGCTTTCCTAGGTGACTCGGCAGCTAGCCACTGGCGAGACACTGATGCGCAGAGGTTTTCACTTCGGCAGGCGTATTGGTAAACGCCTCGCAGGAACTGATATACATATAGGAGATTTCTACTAGAGTACGCTGGCACCTTAAACCCTTCGGGGATGCGGTAATGGTGCAGGCAACCCTTGCGGAGAAGGGTATGCTCATGTTGGTCGTGGCGACCTGATGGGGCAGTTTCTGGTATAAGTCTGACTACTTGAAGCTTATACGAGAACTCTCCTGCCCCGACACAATCAACATCCTCTCGAGAGACTTTAATTGAGATAACCCAGAGCTTAATGATACTAAGTTTTACCGTTTTACGTTTATTCTTTACACTTTACAAGAGTTGTGTTCGAGAGAATCCAAGTTGGGTGCTGTCGCATCCTTAGGAACCATCTACCTGAGGGAGCCCCTGTTACAGTGATGTACTGTTGGGGGATTGGAATGCCCGTGACGCATACTGGGATCCAGCTGGTAGCAACTTCAGAGGGGCGTGGTTGAGGAGGTGGATGGCTGACAACCAGTACAACATGACTTTCCCCGCCGAACCCACATTGAGAGACATTTCAAGGATCGACCTGTGTCTTTACTACACCAATGCGATCCGGTATCAGTACATTGATGTCGTAGGATGCCATCATTTGGCACAACTAGTCAAATTGGATGTAACGGCACCTATGGACATGGTCCGGACACGGCCAGCTTGGAAAAGGTTGTATGGGAATGTAACGGGGGCTCCCTCAGGTAGATGGTTCCTAAGGATGCGACCGCACCAAACTTCGAGTCTCTCGAACACACCTCTTGTAAAGTGTAAAGAATAAAAGTAAACGGTAAAACTTAATATCGTTAAGCTCTGGCTTATCTCAATTAAAGTCTCTGGAGAGGATGTTGATTGTGTTGCTGCAGGAGAGTTCTCGTATAAGCTTCAAGTACTCAGACTTATACCAAAAACTGACCCATCAGGTTGCCCCGACCAACATGAGCATACCCTTCTCCGTCAGGGTTGCTGGCACTATAACCTCATCCCCGAAGGGCCTAAGGTGTCAGCGCACTCTAGCAGGAATCTCCTATATGGACATCAGTTCCTGCGAGGTGTTTACCAATACACCTGCAGGAGTGAAAACCTCTCCGCATTGATGTCTCGTCAGTGGCTAACTGTCGAGACTCCTAGGAAAGCTACCTAAATGACTCTCTTCCCATGTCCTATGACCTATTCAAGCACCCGTAGACATCAGGTGTCCTCCGGTTAAGTTCTATCTTCCTTGATTGCGAACTTACGGGGTCTACGACGCTCCTACGTAAAGCTGTGTCGGTGGCGGGACCCGTGGGCGCTACCCATGGTCCCTTACCTCCCACACACCACTCACCATGATAACTATCATGCTATTAGAGTCTTCCAACAACCCATAAAGAGCCTACGGCAAAGGGGCACGTGTAGGCATGATTGGCGTAAAACCTTCCCAGACGTCTCCGGCACCACCTGGGACTCCTCTGGGGACCCTTCCGGATAGCTTACACTAACTCCTTCAGTTTTGGTCCATTTTACTCCGTTCTTTTTGGGGAACGTACTTGACCTTCTCACCTTGGCCCCCTTATATATCCTGTGAACAGCCTCCGGTCGGACGGACGGCAGCGACGTATACAGTGTTATGGACATGTCCTCAATGATTCCATTTAACTAGTAAGACGGCAACTTCAACCATTTTGGCCCATGACGCCTGGGGCGAACCCTGGGGCCGCAGGTACCTGTTAGGAATAATTCTACCAAGTTACAGCATGTTCGGAGCACTCTAGCCCCTCCCGTAGTCTTCCGATCAAAGTGCAAGCAAGTGCCCGTCAATCGTCATTGCGTAACAAACAATCCTAACATTACACGGAATCCTTCCGAGAACGTTTCTGACGGAAAGTAGGGTAATAGTGTCCCAAAGGTAGGGTAAGTATGTCCCTGGTGACACGAAGCTTGTCCCCATGGCAGGGTAACGTGACTTCCATAGACAGGGTAAACTCACCCGGCCTTCCCACCTATCCTCAGGCCGAAGCCGATGTGGTCACGTTGCTTCCACTACTTAGGTACACTTATACCTTAAGTACCGTCTGTTCTTCGCGATACCCGGACCATCGAGTATCTCCCGGACATGCTCAGACATGCCCGCCTAGTCTACCATATAACCTCTTGGCCTTATGTATGGGCGTAGACTTAGGTTGCCATAGCTCTATAACGTAGGGACGTTACATCACTCCCCTCTTCTCTAAGGACCGACCCGGTCTGCTAACGTCGTCTTTTATTTCCCCGATTCGGTTCACCTTTAACCCTATGGTCTCTGGGTTTGTGGGGATACCGGTGGTGGAAATCCTTCATGGCTTGTAAGCCGGTGCCCTCTAGCATCTCATATGGCTCCCAAGAGTTCTCCTCTGCGCCATAGCCTTCCCATGAAACTAGGTACTGTACAAAGCGATTAGGAAATTTCGCTTTCATGTTACCGTACCAGCAACTATCTACAACTGCCTCGATAACATAGCTGGGCTCAATGTCTACTACCTCAGGGACGGGGACTTCCTTAGTCCTTCTACCACTTGGGTCCTCCCGATACGGTTCTAAGAGTCCGACATTGAATACTGGATGGATTGACCAACGGGCAGGCAATTGGAGTTCGTAAGCTCTGTTGCCAACCTTACGTTTAACCACAAAGGGCCCAAACATTCCGTGGTCCAGCTTCTCCATACGACGCTTAGTGCAGATGTTCTTTTGATTTAGCATCACGCGATCAGCTTTCTTTGCCCTGCCATTAGTTACATCTTCCACCGTAATATATTCCGGTGATGGCAACCTTTTCTGGTCATGCCACTTCCGTTGTCTCTCTCGAGCTCGCTTTAGTATATCTCGGACTTCTTGCCAGACACCTTCCTAATTCTTCACCAATAGTTCACTACTGGGATGAATACCTTGCTGCTCCGAGACTGCACCCGACCAATTGGTCCGCGGGTTGAAGCCATAGTTGATCTCAAATGGAGATAACTTAGTGCACTCGGAGGTGGATGTGTTGTATGCATACTCTGCTAAAGGTAGTAGCGACGCCCAATCATCCTGTTGATATGAACAATAATTTCTTAAGTATTGTTCCAAGGTCTGGTTCACCCGCTGAGTCTGCCCATCAGTCTCAGGGTGGAAAGCTGTCGATAACCGTAGTTTCAATTGCAACTGTTGCACCAGGCTCACCCAAAACTTGGATGTGAATCGACTGTCTCGGTCAGAGATAATAGATTCTGGGAGCCCATGGAGCCGCCAAACTTCCTTCAGAAATATCAGGGCCATATCCTTTATTGGGATTTCTGTGGCCAGAGGTATAAAGTTTGCCATCTTTGAGAATCTATCCACGATCACCCAAATTTTTGGATACCCCTCTGATTCCGCTAGTCCTACTATGAAGTCCATTGAGATATCCGTCCAGGGTCTCAAGGGTACACCAACAGGTTCCAACAAGCCAAACTTCTTATGCTTAACGGATTTGTTCCGTTGACAGGCATCACATGTACGGACATACTCCGAAATGCTCTCATCTATCTTAGTCCTAAAGAAGTTAGCCCTAACCCTGCCTACCATCTTGTATGTCCCAAAGTGTCCCGCGATACGGGAGTCATGTTCGGCTTCCATGATCTTGTCTTTCAGATCCTGTGAGTCAGGAATGTACCACCTATTCTTATAGAGGAGAAGACTTCTCTCCCCTATCTTGTCCTTATACATGAGAGTGTCTCTTTCTATCGTCAGATTGCGGTCGACTCCTTTGTCTCCCGCTAACACAGCCTTCAGGTCCCTCATATAAGCAGGATCCTTTTCCGCAGCAGTATGTAAAGCATCCACGAATGCGGACTGCAACCGGTAGCCTTGACAGACAGCCAATGAATGAGGACGTAAGAGGTCTCGCTCTTGTCCCATAACCCATTGTCCGAGGCGAAAACACGGCTTTGGTGTCTCCGATAGAGAATTACTCCCCCCTTCAGGGTGGTGGTCTCCACGCCTTGACAGTGCATCAGCCTTTGTATTCAGCCTTCCTTCTCGGTAAAGTACCTTGCAATTGAACCGCTGCAGGAATTCGGCCAAGCGATGTTGCTGGCGGTTGAGGGTCTTAGTACTATTAAAGTACTCCAAATTCTTGTGATCGGTGTAAACCGAGATCTCACCCTCTACCGACCGAAACAGATGTTCCCATTCTTTGAATGCTGCTACTATGGCAGTGATTTCCTTCTCATGTACATCATAATTTATCTCAGCTGGGTGGAACTTCCTACTATGAAAGGCCACCGGGTGCCACTTTTCGTCTTCACAGAACTGAGACAGTATAGCACCTAATGCAAAGTCAGTCGCATCCGTCTCCAGCTTAGTCTGGCGGATAGGATCAAAGTATGCTAGGATTGGTCCCGTGGTAAAAGCCTTCTTTAATGCAAAAAAAGCTTCATTACATGCCGGGGTCCAATCAAATCGGACATCCTTCTTGGTAAGGTCTGTCAAAGGTTTCGCTATTTTGCTAAACCCTTCTATGAACCTTCTATAGAAGTTAGCGAAGCCCCTAAAACTTTGGACTCCGACGACGCTAGTCGGTGGTTTCCAATCTAAGATGGTATCCACCTTCTTTGTTGTCATAGATATCCCTTTTTCGGATATCCTATAACCGAGGAACTCTATCTCAGTCTTATAGAACAACTACTTCTTTATGTTTGCACCTAGTCGATGCATCCGTAACCTTTCCATTACGCACCTGACCAGAGAGACATGTTCCTCTATCGTCTCTGACTAAATCAGGATATCGTCCATGTATGTGACGACTCCTTCACCCAGCAGATCTCGAAATATGTCATTTATCATACTCTGGAAGGTGGCGGGGACATTACATAGCCCGAAGGGCATCACCTTAAAATTATGTAATCCCAATTCACTGCAAAAGGCTGTGAGTTCCTCATACGAGTAGGTATCTCCGTGGGCGTTTTCGGCTATCCGGATTCCCCAATACCCATTCTTCAGGTCCATCACGCTATATACTGTAGCCTTTGAGAGCCTGCCTCGCAACTCATTCATCAACGGGAGAAGATATCTGTTCTTCACCGTGATCTTATTTAATCCTCGATAATCTATTACCAATCTTAAAGTACCATCTGGTTTTGGTACGAAAAGTATAGGAGCCGAGGATGACGAAGTAGATCTTTCTATCTTCCCCGTTCGTAACATCTCGTTTACGAATTCACGGAGCGCTCTTCGCTCCTTCTCCGCTAATGGGTAGATAGTGTAATGGGGGCTCCCTCAGGTAGATGGTTCCTAAGGATGCGACCGCACCAAACTTCGAGTCTCTCGAACACAGCTCTTATAAAGTGTAAAGAATAAAAGTAAACGGTAAAACTTAATATCGTTAAGCTCGGGCTTATCTCAATTAAAAGTCTCTCGAGAGGATGTTGATTGTGTCGGGGCAGGAGAGTTCTCGTATAAGCTTCAAGTAGTCAGACTTATACCAAAAACTCCCCCATCAGGTTGCCCCGACCAACATGAGCATGCCCTTCTCCGTAAGGGTTGCCGGCACCATTACCGCGTCCCCGAAGGGCTTAAGGTGTCAGCGCACTCTAGCGGAAATCTCCCATATGCACATCAGTTCCTGCGAGGTGTTTACCAATACACCTGCCGGAGAGAAAACCTCTGCGCATCGGTGTCTCGTCAGTGGCTAACTGTCGAGACTCCTATGAAGCCTAACTAAATGACTCTCTTCCCATGTGCTATGAACCATGCAAGCACCCGTAGACATCAGGTGTTTTCCGGTTAAGCTCTATCTTTCTTGATTACGAACTTACGGGGTCTACGACCCTCCCACGTAGAGCTGTGTCGGTGGCGGGACCCGTGGGCGCTACCCATGGTCCCTTACCTCTGGCACACCACTCAGCGTGATAAGTATCATGCTATTAGAGTCTTCCAACAACCCACAAAGAGCCTACGGCAAAGGGGCACGTGTAGGCATGATTGGCGTAAAACCTTCCCAGACGTCTCCTGCACTACCCGGGACTACCCTGGGGACCCTTCCGGATAGCTCACGCTAACTCCGTCAGCTTTGGTCCGATTTACT
>LN891074.1:176248-189549 GCA_900010015.1 Tuber aestivum
TTAGAGTCTTGAAACAACCCACAAAGAGCCTACGGCAAAGGGGCACGTGTAGGCTTGATTGGCGTAAAACCTTTCCAGATGTCTCCGGCACTACCCGGGACTACTCTGGGGACCCTTCCGGATAGCTCACGCTAACTCCGTCAGTTTTGGTCCGTTTTACTCCGTTCTTTTTGGAGAAGGTACCTGACCTTCTCACCTTGGCCCCCTTATATATCCTGCGAAGAGCTTCCGGTCGGACGGACGGCGACGACGTATACAGTGTTATGGACATGGCTTCATAGATTCCATTTAACTAGCATAACGGCAACTCCACCCATTTTGGCCCATGACGCCCAGGGCGAACCCTGGGGCCGCAGGTACCTGTTAGGAATAATTCTGCCAAGTTATAGCTTGTTCGGAGCACTATAGCTCCTTCCGTAGCCTTCCGATCACAGTGCAACTAAGTGCCTGTCGATCGTCATTGCGTAACAAACAATCCTAACATTTCCCGGAATTCCTCCGAAAACATTTCCGAAGGAAGGTAGGGTAATAGTGTCCCAAAGGTAGGGTAAGTATGTCCATGGTGATACGAAACTGGTCGCCATGGTAGGGTAACGTGACTTCCTTAGGTCGGGTAAACTTACCCGGCCTTCTGACCTATCCTTAGGCCGGAGCGGACATTGTCACGTTACTACCACTACCTAGGTACACTAAATCTTAAGTACCTTCTGTTCCTTTTAGAGATCTCCGGACCATCGGATATCTCTCGGAAATGCGCTTGCATACCCACCTAGTCTACCAACAAACCTCTTGGTCTTTTGTATGAGCGTAGACGTAGGTTACCATAGCTCTATATCGTAGGGTTGTTACAGCGAGTTGCAACCAAGTTTGGACAGGTGTATAGATTTGGACTGGGTTCAGGTCTATGACAGGTGGGACGATTTGGTATGGGCTGAACAGGTAGTACAGATGTTGGCTTGGGCCAGGGGATACAAGTTTGTGAAAGGACTTCAATGCTTTTCTTGTGATGGTACGTTTATTAATATTGCGGGCCACTGGAGGAACACTACATGATGTTGGGACAGACTGTATATGTCGTTTGTTGAATATGTGGAGAGCGAAGTTGCTGATGGCGGTGTGAGGGATGAATAGGATTTGCGAGACAGGAAGACGCGTTAATCTGGGGTGTCCCTTATGGCACTAGCACTCGTGAGCCTGTTGGTAGTGACTTTGGATTTATGTTTGGATGGAGGATTGCGGGACGTTTTGACGAGGTAGTGATTTTGTTATGATTTATGGGTTACAAGGGATATTAGCTAGATCATAAGCCATGTTTTGGTACGACTAGGATAAATAAACTTAGATACAATTTGGACACCCTTTCTTACTTTCCAAGGATTCACCTAACCTCCACGTCGTCCTTGATTTTATCTCACGCTAACTTCAGGTTTTGCTTGTGAAGGAATCTTGACCTTCACTTACAGTTGTTAACCTCGAAGGGGTTTTGTTCTTTCGTTTTTGTCTTTAGGTTCTTTGTTTCCGTCGTTTATTGTCTTCGGTCGGTCGGTCGATGTCTAAGCGAGGTTCTTCTCTTTTGGCAGGCAAAGTCACTGTGGCCTTGTCTTCCCTCTCGGCGTTGGTGGATGAGGCTTCTCTTCTTCGGAAGGAGGTTTCCCGCCTTTGCTACCACGTTCCAGTGCTGTCCCGTCAACTCCACTTGTTCGACCAGGAGCATGCGGCCTTGGTTTCAGCTGGGCGTTGACCCTCCAAGTCCCCTCCCTTCGGCGGGCCTGTAGACATGACGCTGCCTCCCAGTGGAGGGGTGGCTGAGGATGAGGAGGTGGCTGAGGTGCGGTTGCCCAAGTTGGTGTCCTTCCCTTCAGGGATGCAGGCGCCGGAGCCATTCATGGCTGAGTCCAGGGTGGTGGCTGGCCCTGCCAGTGTGGTGTCCGAGGTGCCTGGTATGCCTTGGTTCGCAGATTTGTTCGTCGACTCTTCCCCGCCCCTGGCCAGACCAGAGCTTCCTTTGACTCCCATCAATGATGGGTCAATAACTGATAGATCAGTCACCTCGGACGACTGAGTGGTTACGTATTGGTGGATGTTACTTTGGGTCTGGACCTTTCCCCAGGGCACTTTCCCTCTGGGCATTGGCCTCAAGGAGAGAACCCGTATGTGGTAGGGCGGTACAAGACTCGGTTCCCTTTGGCGGCGCCTGTAGGGTGTCTAGCTGTGAGCACCCCTCCAAGTGTGGGAGTTAGCATGTCTGACTTCCTTGGGTTGAGGCTGCCAGAGCAGCAGGCCAGGAAGAGGGTACTGGTGGAGGAGGTGGGAGTGCAGGGTGGGGTTGGGCATGTTGCTGGTGGGGATGCTGGTTCGGCTAGTAGTTGGCAGTGCAAACAGCGTTTGGGGAGGGGGCATGGCCAGGGGTGGAGTGATACTACCTCAAGAGCTGCATCGGAGGAGTTGTTGAAGGAGTCGGGGGAGTTGTTCGCTGGTCTCCAGGAGTTTTCTCCTGAGGAGTTGGCGGGTGAGGGTTATGGGGTGTTGGCGGAGGAGGGGTCTTCTACTGTAGAAAAGGATATAGAATTTGCGGGATGGTATTAAGACCGGATTTGATAATTTTGATTTATTTTTATTTTTTTGTAATAGTTGCGGGCCATAACTACCTTCCCCTCCCTTGGTAGGACCAAGGACTTTGGTTGCTCTATTCCTGCTAGGTTGGGTGTCGGTTCGTTGGTTGGGGTAGGGGAGGTGAGGGTCGGTGATGAGTTTTGTACTTAGCTTTTGTGTTTGCTTGCTAGCCGAGGTGTTGATGGTTGGGACTTGGAGGCTTGTAGGCTTTGTATGGTAGTTGTTTGGAGGATTGCACCAGTGTATTGTAGGGACCCCAGCCCCAGGCTGTGGCTTTCGAGAGCAGTTCCGGTCCACTTGTGGTCGGCTAGAGGCCCGCCTGCCTGTATGGTAGGTGTATGATAGGATGATCGCTCGACCATAAGCCATGTTTTGACGCGGCGAGTATAAATAAAATTAGATTGAATTCGGACGCCTGTACCTAGGGATTATACTCTCTTCTGCTTCGTGTCCTCCTGACCCCTTGAACCCAGACCCTGAACCCCTGACCCCCAAACCTCGTACACTCCCTTCAGTTGTACGCCTGTTTCTAGAGCTCGTCTCTGACTTCTTACCTGTTCCTGTCGTGGTGTGCCTTGGGCTACCAGACCCTGCGACCCTGCCCATTACACCCAGTTTGGGCACAATCTTGCTCGGAAAGACCAGTTTCGAGACTGGTGAGTACCACACATTTTCCGCATTTTTTGTTTTATTTTTTTGTATTTTTCAGCATGTACTTAAAGCCACTACCCAAAAGTCTTGGTGATCATGTAACTTCGCTTAGTGTGTAATACCAGTAGGGCTATCTAGTGATGATGTGTAGTGATCACTCAGATATAATGGGCAAGAAAACAAAACAAAACAGGAACAGTATATAAATTCTAGAAGTTCTAATAACATGTATACTACCCCTTTGCATCAATCACAGTTTGTACCTAGTTAGGTATAGATCTCTACAGCCTTTCAAAAAACACTGGTGTGATGGTCTCCCATACCTCTAGAAGAACCTCAGCAAGCTGCTGCCAAATCTTCTATGGACCACCCTGGGTGCTTCCTATATTGGGATACTGACTGTATAGGCATTGATTAAGCTCACGCCACACATGCTCAATGGGGTTGAGGTCTGGTGAACAGGTGGGGTGATCCTCTAGTTGGATATTGTTGGCATCGCACCATTCTTGCCAGTGAATAACTGTAGTGGTATTAATTGGGCAATTGTGTTGTGAAATTACTGGATCACTGATGGTATCATGAACTTGCTACAAAAACATTGTGGGGCAGGTACCATACATTCTGAAAATCATAACATTCACGGTTGCGTGCTGTGGTTGTTGCTCAAGAGACCTGCTTACTAAGCTATCACCAAGACTTTTGGGTAGTGGCTTTACATACATCACTAACCGAAAAGTTGGTTAACTGTCTGCTGTTAGTTATTCATTCAGTCTCCTTTCTTCATTCCATTTGGCTCCTGGCTCGATTCTGGGTTGATTTTTTTAAAGGCTCTAAGCTGCGCTATTTCCTAAATATTATTTCCTGTGGGCTGTGTGATATATTTTTTAGGCCCCCCGGATTTGGTGGAGTTGGCCGTAGGTGGCCCCTGATGTTTCTGTTACTTCTGTAGCGTTAGTTAGAATTCGGCCCCTTGGCAACTCTATTACCCTTAGCATCCATTACATAGTGACCGAAGCCCGCTCGGTGTGATAATATCCTCAGTTTCGTAAATTACTACGCATAATAAGACAACCTGATAATATAAACATATGATTGCAGTACATAATGTCACAAGCCGCCGAAGATTACTTACCTCCCAACCACCTTACAAATAACTTCAAATACGTTTAGTTCTATACTAGCATGCGGCCTTGGCTGGCGATACGCGTCAAGAAACGATGGATCGGAGGCGTACAAGAGGGGGGGGGTGGGAGCCGGAGTGAAAGACAAAACCGGACGTTTAACAAAGAGGCGAAGAGAAGCGGACAAGACTAGACGTAAATGGAGATGCACTTGCCCCTGGCGGTAAGTATCTGAAAATACTGCTTGGGCAGCTAGAAAAACAACAGTACCTGGTGTGGTTATGAAAGCCCAATGCTATACCGGCCTGTAGAGACAATTGAAATAGCCCCCAACCAACGGCAAGCTCTAAATTGTAAAAGAAAATCTTCAGCCACAAGATTTCTACCCAGAAAATGGCAGGATGATAGGTAGCTACCACAGGGTGGCATTTTAGACGGTCGGAGGGACTTGGTGGACGGTAGGGGTGGAGACGAACGCGTTAATGGGCCCCACGTGGCCCTCGAGGAGATGGTTGTCAGGCATCTGCATTCGAAGATGGTAAGGAAGGTGATGCATTCTCCACCATATGTGGCGCTTGGCATTGTGGATATTGGGGGATGTCGGAGCGCTCTCACTCGCCCATGGCCATTCATACTATTATAGCCCACCCGAGTGGTGCTCAGCCTAAATTGTCTGGCCTGTCTGAGGTGACGTCGTCCGGTCCGATTAGTATTTTCACTAGTCCCTCATACCTTTGGCCAGCGGCGGAACAAAGTGGCCTTCGACAGTCATTATCCGGCTTGCCGGGGGTGGCGCCTTCCCGTCCGGGTAGTATTTTCACTCCACCCTCGCTCCCATTCCGCGAAGCACAAATGATTGGTATTTTGCCGTATTTATCATATTGGTTGGAGTCGATGTCCTTCGGTCCAAGAAGTATTTTCACCGGCCCCTTGTGTCCGTTCTGGGCAACCTGTATGGGAGGTGAACTACCCATGAAGTCTTCTTGGTTGATATCACCACCCTCCACCTCTGCCAACCCAGCCGCAACTTCAACAATCACAAAGATGGTTGCACAGTGTCGACCACTGAAGCACGAAAGTCTATAAAAACCAACCTGTAGCGAGTACGGGTGCGATGCTGTTAGGAGGGCCCTAGTGGATGTGGTCATCATACCTGCCGAACACCCTCCCGGGAAGCATTTTCGAGCAATCTGAAAGTTCCCTTTTTTGAATGGACTCCACAATGGAGAGAAGAATATTCGAGGAAAGGTGCATCACAGAGATCAGGTGAAGAACTGGCTCTAAGGGCCTTGACGCGCTGCTAATTCGGTTAACTTAAGTGGGTGTCCACCATTTCCGAGTGAACTGTACCGAAAAGTTGTGGATGAGCCCGGAGGTACTCTTGGAGGGTAAAATTGATCAGCCTGAACATGGAAACCCCCTTATATACGAGAATAAGTCCCCGATAACTGGCTAGCAATGTCTCAATTTCCGGAGCGCTGTCGGCATCGAGACCCGGGGACCGGGTTTCGACCGACAGAGCCCGACACTGTTTATCTGCCCTCAAGGGCTGTTCCGAGTGAGATATCGGTATTAAAGCGGCTATACCGAGCTCTCTTTTCCCCCACCCTGTCCCTTATCCGACCCAGTATAACCCCATAGGCGTCTCCTAATCCAAAGCCATCTACCATTGAGCTAGGCCTCTGCCGCCTCACATGGATTGTGGATTCTGGTAGGATCGCAGCTGTATTCCACCCGACGAGCAGGAATTTGAAACACCCATCTCTCCGACTCTGATAATGTAAGGTAGCCTCCCCGGTGTCCTCTCTTTTAAATACATTTTAGGAGTGTCTTCAGGAAGTTTCTCCAGGATATCTGCCTCCACCCTACTATACATCGCCTCCGGGGCTATCTCCTCGTCCAGCTTTGTGCAAGGATATCTAACAATCTCATCTCTTTTCGAACTTACGGAAAAACTCTTTACTATTCCAAAAAGGAGCCTCCCGATCTAGGGCCGAATGTGCGGTCTCCCCGTAACGGATATTATAGTCCCGGAAGACTTTCGGAGGGTTGGGTTGCGAGAATCAAGAACCCTTACTTGGTGATGGCAGACACTCATCCAGCGCATCAATACAAATGGACGTGGTAGTTTTGGAAGACTCAGATTGTAATGGTTAGTGACACTCGGCCCCGGCATCGAATAGAATGCTCGGAGAAGGAATTGGAGTGGGTAAAATAAAACTGCTGGAGGAGAGAGCGTGGGATACCCGGCCCAACTGGCCTACAAGCCAATATTGTCCAGAACGGTGGGCCTTTCCATCCTCCACCATATGTTCTGTAAGACGTCGCATAGGCTCTGGGCATCCGCTAGGCGCATAGGGGCGCTTGTAGTGATATTGAGTATTCGTGCTGCGCACTACCGCGGAGATCCAAGAAGTCAAGGTTAAGAAAATTGCCGAGCCCCATTCAGGGAAGCAATCCCCATCAGAATATTCGGGAACCTACCTGTACATATGTAAACGGGGTGGGGGAACTACCCGAGGGCCCTGGATACCACTTGTCCCAGGCAAGAAGTATCCGGAAACAGGGGGGATCCTGGAGTCCGAATTTTGGATGTTGCAGAAAAAGGAATAATCATCGCTCTTGTTTAACTTTCCCCGAATCATTTCTCATGTCGTTGGACTTGGAGGGGGCCATCGGCCCACTCTTGAAAGCAGTAGCCGGTGCTAATATAGTGGCTGGGGTTTTATCGTGGACACAAAGTGAGTTTTTCCCAAGTATTGACCGCTGCGTTCTTCTCCCCCCCCCTCCCCCGTTCTTATATCAGGTAGGTCAGGCGGGGAAGAAGAAAAAAACCCACCCCGCACTGGTATGTGAATTTCCCCTAAACTCTCATCGTAGAATTTTCGACACAATCAGGTCTCCAGACCAGGTCAAAAGAGGGCAACCCCAAGATAGCATCCTCCCATGAATGATTATCAAGAGTAATACTAGGATGTAGAATCCGTATACAACATCCAAGGGGAACCTTGAAAGAAAGCCTTCGGGCTGGATATTTTTGCGATGGTCTTGCCATCTATTCCATCGGGGTGTTCACTCGAGTGCTGCTCTATATTGATTCGGAAAGTTAGACCCGCGCAGTATTCCTGTGTATTTCATCATAAATGATCACTCGCAGGGTAGGCTTATGCGCAGCGACTCTACCTATCTAGCGTGAAATAGGTTTCAGGTGTTTTCTGGTCATGTTTTGCGGATTTGAACCCATAGGATTTTCTGTTTGGGAAGAGGCTCAGCAGGTGGAAAATTTTCCCCTGCAGGCATGGCCTTGCCTTCCTCAGAGAGAGGAGGGACGGAGGCACGGACAACCCATCCTGTACAACCGACTACACCACCTCCCCTGCTGTCACCAAGCCCAACCCCCCTTCTAACTGTGTTTTACTGTCAACTTTATCAGCATAATTCTACTCTTTTATCCAAAAAAAAAATGAGTGGGTATCACGTCGTACGGTCAATCAGATTGCACAGGTGTCAGCTCGGTCAATCACTCCAGCAAACTTATGGAAGTAAACAGAGATACTTCCACACCGGTACAGTTAATTAGAGACAATGGGCTAAGGGTTTGGCTGCAGAGAGGGGTTTTCAGGTTTGTGTGGTGTTCGCACAATGGGGGTTGATTCCATTCTCAAAGAAAACCCCGGCACGGTATTTATCTCCTAATTGTAAGTATGATCTGAACTAACGCATGTCGATGGTAGAGACTAGCCGCAACCAGACCTTAGTTAAGGGCTAGCTGTTGCGTCACTATTCATCAGTGATAGGAATCATTTTTGCTTTAAATTATTTTCTACACAATCTTATCTGAATAACACTACCGGAGGAGTGTAAAGGGTGTGGAGAAATTCTACTCGCTGGTTCATTTACTATGCGGACAGTTTATAACCCTAACCCACTGATCTCTCATTACCGGTACGGTATACAACACTTGATTCTAATTCTCCACAATAAAGAAAGTGAAAACTACTACAAAATAATCGCTTATTAAGAGTAGATTTGGGACCTGAGGGGGTAGCCGAGTGGGTGAGATTTTTTTTTAAATTTTTTTCTAAGAGGGCACGTTGTTTTTTTCCATGTGGAATGGGAGGGTTAGGGGTGTAGACTGTCCGCATAGCAAATGAACCAGCGAGTAGTAAAGAAACAAGAAAAAAAAAATGGCCATATATACAAACAGGACCAGTAGCTAGAAGGCAAGAATGAAAATAATACTATGATGGGAAGTTCAAGACGTACTAGCTACCGTCTAAAAAATAGAAATAAACCCCCCCCTCATAACTAACATCAAAATTTAGCCCATAAGAGACTCACTAATCCTCAGTCGACTACGGTACATGAGAAATCCATATGGATGTTTAGTAGGTGTGTGAAAGATATACGTAGCATATGATTTCCTCGGAATAAAAGGAAAACACCCGACCAAATTCCTAGCGGCAAGCCCACCCTGCAGGGATACGAACCGGTGCAGCACCGCAGGGCAGAGCCCCAAACCGCGGGAGGGAAATACCTGGTAGAGGGATCCAGGAGTGAAAATTATCCCTGCAGAAATGCCGTAACCACAGCAACAGTGATAAATCAGGAAAGGTAAAATACCAAGCACCCCCACTTGGCATAATAAGTAAAGTATGGTCCTGGAAGACTAAACTCTAAACCAGTTTTCACACAAAAAAAGTGACGGTCTTGGCTGTGACGTTTTGTGTAACACCTCAAAAAATTACCCTGTCTTAAAGGGTTCATAATAGTTACCAGAGCCCTAGTATTTTTGATATTGTAGTATAAGATGATAAATATAAAGTAAAGCACTGGCATGAGCTAGGATATGATATTTCACTGATCTTCGGCAGTTAAATCTAACAACTTCATCCGTGCTACCCAGTTCGTATTATACCCTTAATTCTACATGTTTTATATATTAAAGTTACTAATAAATAACCTAAAATAAGTAGAAGATCAATCTATTTTCTATGAAGTGTGAGACATTCCCATAAGTCATACAGAATAGAGTCAACCATGAATGAATCAGAGTTGCAAAAACAGCAAAAACGAGCAGCTACACAAGAGCGGGTACAAAAGTTTCGAGCTTTACAGAAAAGCAATTCCAAGATTCAGAAAAGGTCACCAATGACTGGTCAGGAAAGGACCCAATGATGGCGATCAATGAAAATTCAACAGTCAAAAGCGACAGCTTCTGATTTGCCACAGTCAGAGATTCCTGATGACTATATCAGAGAAGAACAATTTGCAAAAGGATATTCCTCTCGTGAAAGGATGTAACGATATCGAGCCCAGTTACGAGAGCAGTCTGGTTATACCAAAGCAATTCCTCTATCAACAAATGAGCGATGCCGCCGCTGGTATTCTAAAAAAAAACAGTTACAGATCAGAACTCTTGAAGTGAGAAAGGCTACACAATGAGTTACAACTAATATCTCTTTTGAAGAAACTGCATTACGCAAGCAAGCTTATCTTAGCTGGCCTCGCCTTGCTGGTCCCTTACAGGAGATGAAGGAAGAGATTTTAGAAGCTTCATTGTAGCGACTGAAGAGGAAAATTCGATCAATGAGTCGTGGAAAGCATGTGTCTTATATAGGACTCCAGTTAGATTAGAATATGCAACTTTATGCCTTTTTAAAGCTTCAATTAAAGGAAGAGAAGAGTTGGAAGAATGCAGAGCTTCAAAGAGATCCAACAGCACCAATTACAAGCAAAAGATCAAGGAAAGAACTTGCACTATTGATAGCAAAGTCTGGTAGATGGGGTATGTGAGTAATGAATAGAATCTTGAGGCAGGAAGTGGTTTATATTCAATCTGGAAAACTTCCTGCTCCAAAGCAGGGAAAGCATGCAAAATTAACCAGTTGGCTTACTGATGAAGGGACTACATTAGCAATGCGGGAATATATGTCCCTAGCAGGTGAAGGTATTTTTATTGATTTAAATACTTATTTTATAAACTGTATCTTCTAACTGTATGACTTAACAGGAATGAATTCCACTGGCCTAGCTCAAGCTATCACAAAGTATTGGCAAGAAATATATCAACCTGAAATATCACAAGCCAATACTGTACTTCCAGCATTATCTATTGATGGAATTCATCGAAGAATCAAGCGCGCACTGACTAGCCGTTCTGCGTGAGCCTGGTTATTAAAACTAGGCTGGAATTGGCAAGAAGTTAAAAAAGGGATCTATAAGGATGGTCATGAGAGAGATGATGTCAAGGCATATCATAATAACATCTTTCTTCCACGTATGCATGCTCTACAACTACAAATGCTGGAATGGAATGAAAGCCTACATCCTATCAACAAGCATTTAGAGCCTGGAGTTAAACCGCTGGTATTCATTACCCATGGTGAGTGTACCTTCAACTCCAATGATGGACGCCATAAGATTTGGATCCATGAAGACAAGATGCCAATTAGAAAGAAGGGACGAGGCCAAGGCCTTCATGTGTCAGACTTTCTGACACCAATTGGACGGTTGGGTGGTGGTAATGTATGTGAAATTCTCAAATGTGGAGGTGATATTTGGTGGACAAGAGAGTTGTTATTAAAACAACTGAAAGAAAAGGTCATACCTGTATTCCAGTTAGCATTTCCTGGATGTCAGGGATTGTTTGCATTTGATAATGTAAAAATCCATCAAAAGTATGCTGCAGATGCCCTGCAAGTAGGAAACATGAACCTTACACCAGGAGGAAAGAATACAGTACCTATGCGAGATGGCTATTTCCGAAAACCAAGGGATCCGAATACCATTTGCCAGCAATCGATGATGCTACCTGATGGTCAGCTAAAGGGCCTCCAAATTGTTCTTCAAGAATGTGGCCTATGGCCAGCTGGAAGGAAATTTCTTACACAATGTACGATTCCAGGTGATAAGCTGGGACAGCAGAAGCCTCAGGCTAACCCAGGTTGCAGGCATACAACAAATGTTAACTGTTGTGCATGGGCACTTCTTTCTTCACAACCCGACTTTCAAGCTCAAAAAGGTGAACTGCAGGAAACCTTGGAAGCAGCTGGCCGCCTGGTAATATTTTACCCTGTATTTCACTGCGAGTTGAACTTTATCGAGTACTTTTGGGGTCGGGCAAAACTCTACACTAGGGCAAATTGTGAATACACTTTTTCTGCCTTAGTATGTACAGTTCCAGAGGTCTTAGCTGAAGTTCCAAATACTTTAATTTGGAAGTATTATCAGAGAACATTATGTATGATGGATGCATATCAGAGCAATATGGTTTATGCATCTGAAGATTTTAAGAAGCATGTCTATACCAGATATTCTTCTTACCGTAGAATTGCAGAGTCTAAACTTAATATACAGTAATTGAATTTGTATGTAATTTAAATTACTTGTATTTCTTAACTCTTCTTTTTATTCATAAGTTATATAATATAATACTAGCTGGTCAAGTCAAATCTGACATGAAATTACCATATAGTGTTGTGTTGGTTTATAACATTATAAGGGTTATATCCAAACCATAAGGACTCTTGAAATCCGATTAAGAGAGGGTAATTTCTGTTTTTTTCCTTTTTTCTTTTCAGGTGTTACACAAAATGTCACAGCCAAGACCGTCACTTTTTTTGTGTGAAAACTGGTTTAGAGTTTAGTCTTCCGGAACCATACCTCCCCAAAAGTGTTGGTGAAATAACCTTTTTACACCAAAAATTGGCAGGTTTGATCAACCCCCACACCTGGAATTGCTTCAAATAATCCTTGCAACCCATATAATTATTTTCACCTTCACTGCAGCTTTTACCTGACACCATTTATTTTGTCAATTTATTCTATGGGGCTAAACTACAAGTCTCCAAAGTTGACAATACCTGTTGCTATGCCATTTTTGTATGTAAAATGAAGCTTTTCAGTGAAGTCAAAACTTTAGGACTGTATAACTTCACCAATTCTTCCCCAAAGTTATTAAGAGTCGAGTAGGAGTAGGGTGGGATTATTGTAACTACATACCAGAAGTCAGGTTGAAAAATCCTTTGTGGTTGCTAAACTACCAGTGGCGAAAAATCAATGTTTTTGGTGTAAAAAGCCCATTTCACCAACACTTTTGGGGAGGTAAAGTACCTAAGCAAAAGTCTTAGTGAACAAGGGAGGTAAGCGAGGGAGATGCAACCCAACCACAACAGTGACCAATCAAATTCTCCCTACCACATCAACCATGGCACCCAAGACATTACGCAAAGAGCTCACTGGAGATGAGAAAGGCATGATCCTTGCTTTCTTTGGGGGTTTTCAGCAAATTTCAATGGTTAGCCAGATTGTTGGCCGCTCATGGTCAACAGTCCAGAATTTCCTTGCCCGGTCTCTCCAGTGGGGTTCAATTGAAAACCTCCCACGTTCTGGTCGACTACCCCTGCTTTCCCAGAGAGCCAAGAGATCATTAGTTCGAGGGGCCAAGCTCCACAGGGATTGGAGTAGGGAGAAATTGCGGCAAATATTGGCTCCCAATGTCTCAGTTTCTACAATGGACCAGGCTCTCAGGGAGAGTGGTATTAAGAAGTGGCTAGCCAAGAAAAGAGCAAAGCTTTCACCAGAGCATGCTCAGAAGAGGCCGGCCTGGGCTAAGGCACACCAGAATTGGACTGCAGAGAAGTTTGAAGGTATTATTTGGAGTAATGAATGCTCAGTGGAAAAGAGCAGGAATCCAAAGCAAAAATGGGTATTCAGATCTGCTTCTGAAAAGTGGCTTCCAGACCATGAGAGAGGGATAGGAAAGAGAAAGAGGGTTTCTTTGATGGTCTGGGGATGCTTCTGGGGCAGAAACAGGGGAACCTTTGTTCCCTTAGTTGTGAAATCAGTAGACCAGTGGGTCTACCTCCAGCTGCTTGAAATCTGCCTTATTCCAGTCCTAGAGCGAGTCCGTAA
>LN891074.1:206300-217158 GCA_900010015.1 Tuber aestivum
TAAGAACAAGCCCTTGACAACAGGCTAGCAATGTCTCTATGGCAGGAACATTGTCGGTATTGACATTTGGTGCCTCGATCTCGACACCTAGAGCGTGGCACAGTTTAGCGGCCTTCAAGGGCCGCTCCGGGTGAGATATCCACATCAAAGGGGCCATACCGAGCTTCGATTTTTCCCCACCCTGTCCCTTTATCCTACCCAGGGTTGCATCATAAGCATCCCCCAAACCTAAGCCATCGCTCATTGCGCTGAGCCTTTGTCACCTGCGATGGATTGTGGTTTCTTGAAGGATGGCATCGATATTGAGTGAGACGAGAAGGAATCCAGGGAAACATCCGTCAGACTCACATACCATGAAGTAGCCGCCCTAGTGCGTTGTTACTACATACATCTCAGAAATGTCCTCGGGAACTCTCTTTAGGATATCTGCCTCCAGGCTACTGTCCATTGCCTCCGGCGTTGTGTCCTCCTCTAGCTTGGTGCGAAGGTATCTGATAACGTCATATCTCTTCGGACTTATGGATTCTCTCTTCACTCTTCCACCAAGACGTCTCCCGATCTCAGGTCAAACGTGCAGTCTTCCTGTCACGAGTATTTGTGTACCCGGTGACTTTTGGAAAATCTGATCTAGCGGATCGAGAATCTTGACCCGATGTCCAGCCAGATACTCGTCTAGGGCATCAATACATATCAACGTGCATGTTTTGGAAGAGGTAGTCTGTAGCATCTTCACAATATCCGAAAGTTGCGGTACCCGTCCACCGATGACCTTATTCTGGTCTTCGTAGGCTTCGATTACTTCCCCCGGTACCCCGCTTAGTCCGCTTATGACCTGGTTGAGCAGGGCGCCCATCATACTCGTAGGTAACTGCTCCTTTTGGGCGGCAAAGTCAAAATAAAAACACGCAACAGCGGCATTTCGTTCCTTGGACCGATCACACAACCTATCACCATTGAGCTAATATTACGGCTGGTTAGCACTCGCATATTCTCTTCTATTCCTCGATAATCCAGCTTGTTACCTGATGAAAGCCTTGCCCACCCCAGGATCTCCGTAGCAAAACAATACCGCGTTATCGGATTCATCCCCCCAGCTGCCCGCGTACCAGTTTCTGAATTCTTCGGTTTTCAGTAGCCATTCTCCCACATTTTCCACTCGATTGCCTTGCTAGTCCCGGTGCCGTAACCTTGGTTCTAATTTAGTGGTGACAACCAGCTCAAGATTTGAGACCGGTCGTCGCCAATGGTATAATTTTTCAACGCGTTAACTCTGTTAAAAGTGTTGATATTATTAGTGAGAGATTGGGACAGCTTCTATTTTTTGCTTCTCAGGATGTTGTCAATGATGGATGATGGAGTAAGGCGATTACAAGTACTGGAATCCCTTGGGGTCGAAAAAAAGCGGGGTCTTTTGTGGAACCTTGCGGATACCTCGGTGCCGTCTTACTCAGCCATTTATAAAGTATTCAGACGCTTTGACACTCAGGCAGGTGCTAATAATGCCAAGGCGTCCGAATACTTTATAGTGGCATCAACAACATCCTACTTGCGCCTACTGAATTAGTTTGATGGTAAGAAATACCATACTACAACTCTCTTGTTGTTATCGCGTAGCACGGCACAAATCTTGCATTCTGATGAACAGATATCTCGAAAATCTTACGTCCCACTCAACTTATAGAACTATGGCATACGGGAATTCTCCTTGCTGACACCTACCAGAAAGCTCCATCGGCAATCTCTGACAGCACTAGATCACGCGAGGACGGGGGCTACATTATCCGACATTTATCGAGACTGCCCAATATTCCGGTCGCGCTCTCATTAACTTATGGCAGAGCGTTGACTCACATTTCCGGTTATCTGCCCCAACATTCTAATGATCGAGGGGCAAGCTCGCCAAAACAATATACCTCTATACGGATAACTGAAGCCATAATTCAAGGGGTTATGAATTTTCTGATGAATAACTCTTCTGTCGAGTCAGGTATAATTCAGGATCCAAGATTCTCCGCAAAACAGTCCGAGTCTACAGAGAGAATCCCCGATGAACTAGTGTGTCGGAGAAAGTAAATTTACGATCTAAACGATGCTCTTAGCGCCCGGTATCGAAAACATGGATTATTTCAGGACTCCTCCTCAGTCTTCTTTCACACACGGCTAGGTTACACTTGAGATGTATCGCTTCCAAGCTGGTCACTTGTTTATCGCTGCTGGCCTGTCAAAGACCCTCATTAGTCCCTGTTCAGAGTTTGAAATGTACTCGAGTAAATCCCAGTATGGTGGCGAATTATCAAACGCAATACCACAAAGTTCTCCGACGTCTCCAACGTGCTGTAGTTGCCATTAGTGGGACCAACACGACACACTTTAGATATAAATGGAGATGTGATATGGGGTGGGGGGGAGTTCCATCTGGCACACACAGGAGGAAGAGAAAATTTCATACATTCTTTTGAACACGCAATTAACCTCTAGTATTGCGGACGGGAATATCCTAGACCTATCGTTGCTCCTCGGTGATGCGCTACCTCAAAATACGCTACCGATGTTACCACGCCACCTCTAAACTTTTTACCCAACCATCCTCTAATCTCTAGGGGCGTGTAACCTATAATCTGCTCGTTATGACAAAAGCGACCATAATTTGTATATGTCTGGAGTTCGAACTTTAAATTTACATAGCGTATAATACCCGGTGATAATACGGTGTAGTACTCGAGCACAATAACTTGTCGTAAATCACCTTACACCACCAGCCATTCAGTGCCGGTGCAAAAAATAAATTTGTATTAGATCTCAACACGGAGGCAGGAGGGGGGAGGGTTCACCGGGGGCAGGCAAAAGATGAAGAGAAAACATAAACCCACAATCAGCCTCCTGCGTTTTGGACAGGAATAACGCAGATCTATCATTGCTCTTCCGGAGCGACGCGCGCCCTCACAACCCACAACAAGTTTCACCACGCCACACCTAGTCTAATCCCGCAAACCCGCACTGTGCAAAAGAAACTTGATTCGTCAGCACTTTGCAAAATATCAATTCCAAGTGTCCTCACCTATCAAAGGGCCTGTTTGGATGAAGTGGTTCCGTTCCGTTGGTCCATACAAATGACCATTTCCTTCTTTTTAGAAAAGGTTGTTGCCAAAAGGCCGTTTGGCACACCCGCTATCAACCTTTCCGTTTCAATGGTTGACCGTTAGCATCAACCTTTTCCACCAGTCAACCCCTTCCACAACGGAAAGGTTGCCACTTCTTCCTTTTTTACCAAACAGGCCCTTAACAGGTGGAAAACCTTCCCCTGAAGACATGGCCTTGCCTTCTTCATAGAGAGGAGGGACAGAGGCACGGACAACCCATCCTGTACTATACAACCGACTATACCACCTCCCCTGCTGTCGCCAAGCCCAACCCACCCCCCTTCTTACTGTGTTTTAGTCAATTTTATCAACATAATTCTACTCTCTTATCCAAAAAAAAAATGAGTGGATATCAGGTCGTACGGTGAATCAGAGTGCACAGGTGTCAGCTCGGTCAATCACTCCAGCAAAATTATGGAAGTAAACAGAGATACTTCTACACCGGTACAGTTAGCTGGAGACAATGGGTTAAGAGTTTAGCTGCAGAGAGGGGTTTTGAGGTTTGTGCGGTGTTCGCACAATGGGGGTTGATTTCATGCTCAAAAAAATCCCTGCACGCTATTTATCTCCTATGACGAGAAAGAAATGAAATGTGTAGACGGTCTCCCAGACTCACTTCCATGCTCAGAGTTGGGCGAGAGTGGTATGTAAGTATGATCTGAACTAATGCATGTCGATGGTAGAGACTAGCCGCAACCAGACCTTAGTTAAGGGCTAGCTTTTGCGTCACTATTTATTAGAGGTGGGAATCATTTGTGCTTTAGAATATTTTCTACATAATCTTATCTGAATAACACTACCGAAGGGGTGCAAAGGGGGTGGAGAAATTCCTGTAAAGAAACAAGAAAAAAGGAAATGGCCATATATACAAACAGGACCAGAAGCTAGAAGGCAAGAATGAAAATAATACTATGATGGGAAGTTCAAGACGTACTAGCTACTGCCTAAAAAATAGAAATAAGCCCCCCCTCACAACTAAAATCAAAATTTGGCCCGTAAGAGATTCACGAAGCCTCGGTCGGCTACATAAGAAATCCCTATAGAAGTTTAGTACGGTAGGTGTGTGAAAAAGATATACGTAGCATATGATTTCCTCCGATAAAAAGGAAAACACCGGACCCAAGTCCGAGCGGCAAGCCCACCCTGCAGGGATACGAACCGGTGCAGCCACCGCAGAGCAGAGCCCCAAACCGCGGGAGGGAGATGAGCGGTGATGAGGGGAGGGAGACAACCCGGATGGTGGACATGTTCCTAGGGGATCGTAGTTGCGGGACCGGTGCAAGGTACTGTACTGGTATACTCGTACTCGAGTACTGTGTTAGGGGGCGGTAAGGGAGTGATGAATCCTGAGACTTGGGCCTAGCTAGTATTGTAGTGGCAGACTCGGAGGGCTGCAGTAGCACCAACACTCTCACGTGGCCACCCTGAACAGCCCACCAGAGTGGCGTTCGGTGTCTATTATCCTGCTTGCCAGGGTAGACGTCCTCCCATCCAAGTTGTATTTTCACAACTACATTGTTCCCATTCTAAGAAGCTAACATGAGAGGTGCATTACCACAGATATCTGGTTTGCGGGGGCCGACACTCCCCCACACGGACGACACCCCCACCACTCCCCCGTGTTTACCCCTAGTATGCACTATAAAGTGGCGTTCGGCCGTTATTATCCGGCTTGCCAGAGTTGTCGTCCTATCCGAGAAGTATTTCTATCGCTCCCCAGTGTCCATTCTCGTCAACACAGCAGAGCGCTGTTTGAGCAAATTTATCCGACCCTCTGGGGTTGATGTCGTCCTGTCCTTGTAGACTTCCCACTACTCCCTCTTGTCCATTCCAACAAGCCCACATGAGCGGCGAATTACCCGCGTGGTCCTCATAGTTATCAAAACCTTCAATCGCTGATGAACCGGTTACAATCTCAACAATCCCGAAGATAGATGCGCAATGTAGACTAGTGGGCCGTCAAAGCTTATCAAACAAAACAAAGTACGGGTGACGGTCCTGTGCTTCTAAAAGGGTTTAAATGGATATTTGGTGATCGTAGTCCTCACGAAGATTCACTGCGTACAATTTCGCGCAATCTGAAAGCTTCCTCCTTGAGTGCACTCCCCCAATATAGAGATGAATATTCGGGGGAGAGTATGTCACCGAGATCAGGAGAGGAACTAGCCGAACTAGCCTGAACTTGGCGGGAATTCGGCTAGCTTAGGCGGGCTCATGCCATTGTAGAGTGAGCTGTACCAAAACGCTCGGGATGTGGCAGGCGGGGCTCCTGAAGGGCAAAGTGGATTAGCCGGAGTGTGGAAGCCTCCTTGCTTACGAGGACAGGTACCTAACAACAGCCCAGCAACATCTGTCTTGCATGGACATTGTCAGTATTGAGATTCAGCGACCCGATTTCGACCGCCAGAGCATGATACGCCCCATCTCCCTCAAATGCCACTCCGAGTGGGATATCTACATCAAAGCTGCCATACAGAGCCTCGACTTCTCCCTACTTAGTCCCTTTATCCGACCAAGCATTGCACTATAAGGGTATCCTAACCCGACACCATCGGTCATTGCGCTGAGTTTTTGTCACTTGCCATGGATTGTGGTTTCTTGTAGGATCGCGTCGATGTTTAGTGGCACGAGCGGGAATCTAGATTCATATCTGTCTGTGAATAGCTTGAGGCGGCTTCCTTAAGGCCACTTCTTCTACTTATATTTCAGAAGTGTCTTCAGGGATTTTCTTCATGTCTGCTTGTAGACTGCGATCAATTACATTTGGTATTGTGTGCTCGTCCAGCCTGTTGAGATTTCTTATACCACCTCTCCCGGAACTCATAGACAAACTCATGCTCTCCCGCCAAGACGCCTTCAGATATCGGGTCGGATGTGCGGGCTCCCAATAATGAAGATTCGGATGCGGGGAGACTGTTGGAGAATCTGTTTTGGTAGATCGGGGATGTTGACTCGATGTCCTGCTGCACTCTCATCCAGACCGTCGATGCAGGTAAACGCGCGCATTTTAAAAGTAGCCTACAGCATCTCCACAATATCGGTAAGTTTTGGTACCTTCCAATGATAACCTTTTTCTGGTCTTCATAGAATTCCGCCACCCCCCCCCCCCCCAGCCCGCTGACATCCTGTTTGAGCAGGGCACCCAACATACGAGTACTCGTCAGTACCTACACCTTTTAGGTGGCGAAATCACTGCGAAAGCACGCGATGGTGACAAGCTGTCCTTCGGCCCGACTGTATGACCAACCTACCACCCGTGAGTTAACACCGCTGCCAGTCAGCGGATGTCCCTTCTCCCCATTCCCGGACCACCGCCGCCCCCCTACCCGATCAAAACCCGCCAACACCAGGGCCTCCGTGGCAAAATAATACTCCGTTACCGGATTCATCTCCCGCGCTTCCGGCAACCCAGTCTCTGAATTCCTCGGTTTGTAAGAGACATCGCCCCGGGTTTTCGACTCTGTTGCATTGAACGCGTTAATGTCATAACCTGGGCTCAGGCGGCAATCACCGGATCAGGAATTGAGACCGCTCATCGGCAACGGTAGAGCTATTACATGCAGTAACGGGGATAAAGAGTTCATACCGTTATTGAATGATTGACTCATCTTCGATTTTCTGCTGCTCCGGATGTACTCGAGTACCAGTACCGGTAGTAGGTGGTAGGGGGGGGTCAGTCGATTCTTGGAATTCTAGAAGGCTGAAGGAGAGTGGCGCCTTTGGTGGAACGATCCGGATACAGTCTTCACTGGGGCCGTGACGAAACAGGGTATTATATTTTATGGCCAAAAAGTGAATTGGTTAACGTAGGGTAACAGGAAATTTACCTGTTAAGGATCGCTGTTGGTCACCCAGTCTCGTCACGGCCCCAGTGGGGACTGTGCTACTACAAGTACCTCGGAGCCCCGTAATCAATCTGCGGTAAATCTCAAGCGTCATCTCCCTGCTTGCACCTGCCGCTTTGGTATAATATTAATACGGTATCCAGCACCCCCGCGATATCCGCCGATACAGTACTGGAAAAGCACCTGCATTGCACTCTACTCAATGGACACTCGGAGCACTTTCTCATAGCACAATAGGATAGATTAATATCAATATTCCCCGGGATACAACTGGGCCAAGCTTTACGAACAAATTCATTGGAAACCCTGCGAGATGCATAGCTTAATCGCCACTTTCCTGCCATCGTCTTATACTCGTCGAGGCGTCAAGGACGGTCGCTCGCTTATTTGAACAGTCCAAACCGCATATTTGCATTGCATACCCACGACACAGTACCATGGAATGCGATACGGTACCTCACAACTTTCTCCATTCCGGCCCTCTATTGGTCGGCTGCCGCACTCATACTTGTGCGTCACATGGGAACAATTGTGGGAGACCTGCATATGAGTATAAAGCCAATTAGCGGGGAGAATGTTCGGTGTGGTTTTGGCAAAAGGAACAGAATGGTGGACGGAAGAGGCATCGATACTGCGCTGTACTTATATGATCGGATATTTGTTTCTTGTCTGCTGTCTTATTTGGGGGGAGGAAAGAAGGAGGCGTGGGTAAGTTACTCGGTTTGAATTCTTCGGGAATATTTTTCATAGTTCTGCTGATCGGTTTAAATGGACCACTGGGGCAGCACATCGGATAGCCTCTCCGAGCAAACAAAAGATCATGAGAATTTGTCACTCTTGCCGGGTCGGGACTCGTAGATAGGTCACGTGCAACCTCCTTTGGACCTAGTCGCTTCTACTCGAGGACTCACAGCATTGTAAAAACAGAGCATATTGATATTATGATATGAGTACCCATGCCGGCACTAGTATATTATCATACCTGGACTCGTGGCTCGGACTGGATCTGCGAGCGAGGACGCAATTCACGATCGAGAGGCTTCACAGCGGGGTCTCCTAGAGACCGGCGGTAGCACGATTGGGTTTGGGCCAATTGAAAATTAGCGCTTGCATCGGTGTGTAACCGCGATAGGGAGGGTGAATGTCAGATTTATTGTCACGGTTGGAGGGGTGCTTTTGGTGACTATTGACCAGATGAGAAGTGACTTGAAAAGAAGGGGAGGGAGGTGCTTGCTTTGTGCAACATAAATGATACTGGAGTGCGTTGCTGGTGGCTGAGTGCGGGGTATCTGAGCTGCCGCTCCAACACCCATCATTTTGTGTTCTCAAAAGAACAACGGGAGCAAGTGCAACTGGGCTTTAATACCCAAGGCCTTCTGCCCATTCTCCTCCATCTAGTCGTGGATTCGCGAGAACAGAGCACTTTCAATACCAACTTCGATAAAACACCTTTCCCACGATTTAAGAAACAATCGATAAGATGAGCGCCAGACAATCGAACCATCCTTTTGAGGGCCTTCCCTCACCCGAACGGTATGCTCCCAGAATGTGGTGTGCACAAGCACATTTTGGCGCTTCAAATCACTAAGGTTAATAGGCATGGCCCTAGCGGTCCGATCAACGCCAATATCCAGGGCAATTATAGTGGCAACACCGGTTCTTATAATGTTACGGGTTCGGGTAACTCAACCACCTACAATTATTACAATCAGGCACCCCTGCACTCGCCCCAGAACTACTCTAAAATTGTGCAATGCCTATACAAGTCTCAATATGAGAACCATCGAAATCGGGTTCAGCAGCCTGTGGAGGGAACATGTACCTGGGTTACCAGGCACCCAAAGTATACGGACTGGTTAAAAAATAAAGCATCCCGACTCCTCTGGCTATCAGCAGATCCCGGCTGCGGCAAATCGGTCATCGCTTCGTTCCTGGTAAAGCATTTGGAAATTCAAACGGACGCCATCATTTGCTACTTCTTTTTCAAAGATGACAGCGATGAACAGAAGAGCGCACCGTTTGCTCTTTGCGCTATACTACATCAGCTTTTTACGCGCAGAAACTTGCTCTGTAAATATGCTGAGAAAGCGTTGGCGGATAAAGGCGAGAGATTTAACGAGGAAGTCCATACGTTGTGGAATATTTTGGTGGAAGCGGCAACCGGAGGGGGGTGCGACAATGTAATCTGTGTTGTGGATGCGTTGGACGAGTGCGAAGAGGTGACCCAAGCTCTACTCTTAGGCCACCTGGCCAGCTTTTCCGGGGCGGAAAATTCCGACATGCGATTGAAAATCATCGTTACCAGTCGCCCATACCAGAAAATTGAGAGAGGACTTCTCTCACACGTAGCGACGATTCGGCTGAAAGGGGAAGACGAAATCGACTCAATTACTCGCGACGTTACCCGTGTTATCAATGAAGGTATTAAGGACCTGGAGGAATATTGGGGACAGCCTGGCGGATTTGGATATTTGCGGGACCTCCTCGAATCCTCCGCCGATCGGACATTCATTTGGGTCTCACTGATTCTGGAGATTTTGAAGGATGGTGAGGATAGCTCTGAGGAGGAGTTTACTAACATTGTCTCCACTGCACCACGCGATCTAGCTGAACTATACACCAGGATTCTGAATAAAAGCAGATCGCCCGAGAAAGCGCGGCGAATTCTGAAGATAGTTGTAGCGGCTGTAAGACCTCTTACACTTCGCGAGATGAATGTCGCATTTAGAATTAGGCGGGATCAAGGGACAATTAGAGACCTTCGTGATCTTCCCCCTGGATTCGGAAAAATGCTAAAAAATCTATGCGGACATTTTGTGCGGATCATCGATTCGAAGATTTACCTAGTCCACCAAACTGCAAGGGAGTTCCTCATTGAGTCATCTTCACCGGGCCAAGGAAATTGGCAGTATACCCTGAGCCTCAAGGATTGCAACTTTGTATTGACTGACACTTGTATCGCTTATCTTTCGTTAGAGGAGTTTGAAGACGACCTATTAGCGGTTGATCGGGCCGGTAGCATAAAGAAGAGCGCGGTTGGTAATTACCTACGCAAATATGTATTTCTTGATTACGCAGCTGGACACTGGCCAGACCACATCCGAGATTCTGAGGGCCAGCAGATGGAGCTATTCGAGTCTACACGACGGATCTGTGGAGCCGGGTCCAAACGCTTTCTGACATGGCTTCAGGTGCACTGGCGCAATTATGGTTGGCGGTATCGGTTCCCAGAAGATTTGACTCATTTGATGATAGCATCGTGGCTGGGACAAAAGACAGTGGTTGAACGGCTATTGGAAGCAGGAGGCGATATCAATGCTCGATCCGATGTATATGGTCCCATACTAAACATGGCTGCTATACGGAGGGACGGAGATATGGTTAAAATGCTGCTGGATAAGAACGCAAAAGCATATATAGGCGGGGAGGAGTATGATATCTTGCATGTGAGGAGCCCTATTAGATTCAAGTCACTTGTGCACAGCTGACAATAAAATATATATTTTTAAAGATGGTATGTGGGCTTCCTGGCATGAGAGGGGGTTAGGGCTGATTTAGAACCGATATTTGCTATAGAAGGCGAGTAGAAGCAGTGGACCACATCTCATTCACACTATCCCGTTACTAATTTCGGAAGCCGGGGAAAATTAGAGAGTAAGTGGGCTACATTCAGGATTCGGGGCAGCGCTTGTGGCTAACTTTGGATTGGCACACGACTGAAGAGCGTAGGTTATCTCATTCTTTGCTACCGGATGATGGAATAAGGTTACTGACTTGCGGGGAGATATAGGATGTAAGGAACTAGTGAATATCCCTGATAAGAAAGGGGATAACTAATAGCCAGGCGGCTGGGTACGATAGCTTGTACGTAGC
>LN891074.1:245359-260368 GCA_900010015.1 Tuber aestivum
TGACGATAGCAGATTCCCGGGATGCAGCCACTCCCGACCAGCCCCGCTACTTATCCACAACCAGGAGGAATGGGAAGTAGAAGGGGTACTTGACCACAGAAAGCGCTATGGAACCGATCAATTCCTGATCAAATGGAAAGGCTATCCGGACTCCGGAAACAGCTGGGAGCCAGTGGAAGGAATTGAGAATGCGATGACCCTTGTGCATGAGTGGTGGGAAGCCAACATGCCTGGAGAACGACTACCCCCCAATATCAACCATATAACGATAGCTTGGTCACCTACCTTACCCACCATGCAATGAATACGTGAAGACCCCCCTACCAGACCGGATTTCTGGGCACCCTATGACGCGAACGAGTTTGAAAGCAGCAGTGAAGAAGACCAAACGATGGCAGATGTTATAGATACCTTTATCTAATAGCACGCTCCCTATCCGAATACCTTAAAGATGGAAAACTATGAGGAACTGAATGTGAGGCTACGCCATCAGCTTGTGGGACTGTTGGTGGACCGCAGTGCTATCCTGCTTGAGAACTACTTTGATACCCTTTTGGTTGATTACTGCCCGAATTGCGAGGACCTATTGGTAGAAGTATGGGAAAGAGCAGCAGGTATCCGCGCTTACTGTGATTTTCATTTCCTTTATTCCGGTTGTTTTTTGCAGTTGCGGATATCTGTATTTTGTATTGCCGATGGGGATTGGGCGCTTGCTGATGAGGATTATGGAGAGGATTTTTATGAGGATTTTGATTTTCGAGATTATTGATTTGTTTAGGCAAAGAGCTGTTTTGTTTTGGGGAATGTAACCGGAACTGGAGTTCAGTCCGTCCGGTTCAAGGATTTGTTTTATGTTTTGTTTTATTTGTGGTTTCGAGTATCGTTTGATACTCAGTTTGTTTTATTTGTGGTTTCGAGTATCGTTTGATACTCAGTTTGTTTTACTTGTGGTTTCGAGTATCGTTTGATACTCAGTTTGTTTTACTTGCGGTTTCGAGTATCGTTTGATACTCAGTTTGTTTTACTTGTGGTTTCGAGTATCGTTTGATGCTCAGTTTGTTTTATTGTTTTTATTAAGGTAGGATTTGGAAATCCGTCCATGCAGGACATGGACGAAGTTTGTATTTAAAGGCCGTTGATTCCCTTAGAGGAACAGCAGACTTCGACGGACAGAGTATTTCTAATATACTTGGTTGAACGGTTACTCCTTCAAGTCCCTATTCTTTATATCTTTCTCTCGGAGCCTCCCTTAGCGCGGTACGCCCATAGGTTGTTGATCAGCTTGGGCGCTACTCCTATTGTACCCGGAAGCGTGATTAGCACCCCAGTGCGAACACGTTACACCGACCATGCCAGCGCCTAAGCGTGGCGGGGTAGGAAGAGGGGAAACATCATGAAGATGAGAAGCCTCAACCAGGGATGGAACCGAGGGAATCAAGACATAAATCAGGACCCCAAGGGAGAGGGGAAGCGAGCCCACCTCCTGTAGCCAAGGCTAGATGGAGGGAGATAGGGGGGATGGTGGTGGTGCTAGACGATGAAAGCCACGATAGAAACCATGGTGTTGAGTTTTCAATCACCAGATGTGTAGCGGAGACAGAGGATGACTAAAAAGCTCAGGATTTTTGTTTGTTTTGTTTGCCTCATTTGAATTCCGTTTAAGGTACAAAAGGCATATGGGGCGCTAGCTATGTGTAACGGGGGCTCCCTCAGGAAGATGGATCCCAAGGATGTGACCGTACCAAAACTTCGGATCTCTCGAACACAGCTCTTGCAAAAGTGTAAAGAATAAAAGTAAACGGTAAAACTTAATATCGTTAAGCTCAGGTTTATCGCAATTAAAGTCTCTCGAGAGGATGTTGATTGTGTCGGGGTAGGAGAGTTCTCGTATAATCTTTAAGTAGTCAGACTTATACCAAAAACTCCCCCATCAGGTTACCCTGACCAACATGAGTATGCCCTTCTTCGTAAGGGTTGCTCCGGCACCATCACCATATCCCTGAAGGGCCTAAGGTGTCAGCGCACTCTAGTAGAAATCTCCCATATGCACATCAGTCCTGCGAGGTGTTTACCAATACACCTGCCGAAGTGAAAACCTCTGCGCATCGGTGTCTCATCAGTGGCTAACTATCAAGTCACCTGGGAAAGCTAACTAAATGACTCTCTATCCATGAGCAGTGACCTATGCAAACATCCATAGACATCTTGTCTCCTCCGGTTAAGTTCTATCTTTCTTGATTGCGAACTTAGAGGGTCTACGACATTCCCGCGGAGAGCTGTGATGGCAGCGGGACCCATGGGCGCTACCCACGGTCACTTACTCCCGGCACACCACTCACCATGATAAGTATCATGCTATAGAGTCTTCCAACAACCCGTAAAGAGCCTACGGCAAAAGGGCACGTGTAGACATGATTGGCGTAAAACCTTCCGCGATGTCTCAGGCACTACCCGGGACTACTCGAGGGACCCTTCCAGATAGCACACGCTAACTCCATCAGTTATGGTCGGTTTTACTCCGTTCCTTTTGGAGAAGGTACCTGACCTTCTCACCTTGCCCCCTTATATATCCTGCGAACGGCTTCCGGTCGGACAGACAGCAGCGACGTATATAGTGTTATGGACATGTCTTCATTGATTCCATTTAACTAGTAAGATGGCAACTCCACCCATTTTGGCCCATGACGCCTGGGGCGAACCCTGGGGCCGCAGGTACCTCTTAGGAATATTCCTGCCAAGTTATAGCATGTTCAGAGCACTATTACTCCTCCCATAGCCTTCCGATCCACGTGCAACCAATTGCTCGTCGATCGTCCTTGCGTCACAAACAATCCTAACCTTTCCCGAAATTCCTCTGAGAATATTTCCGATGGAAGGTAGGGTAATAGTGTCCCTAAGGTAGGGTAAGTACGTCTATGGTGACACGAAACTGGCCTCCATGGTAGGGTAACGTGACTTTCCTAGAGAGGGTAAACTTACCCAGCCTTCCGACCTATCCTTAGGTCGGAGCGGACATAGTTACTTTATTCCCTCTACTTAGGTACACCTATTCCTTAACTACCTTCTGTTCTATGGGATACCCAGACCACCGGATATCCCTTGGACATCCTTTTTAGCTGTCCGCCTAGTCTACCATTCGACCTCTTAGTCTTATATATGGGCATAGACATAGGTTGCCATAACTCTAATTCGTAGGGTCGTTACATCACTCCCCTCTTCTCTCAGGACTGACCCAGTCTGCTAATGTCGTCTCTTATTTCCCCGGTTCGGCTCTCCTTCAACCCTATGGTCTCTGGGTTTGTGGGGATACCGATGGCGGAAATCTTTCATGGCTTTTAAGCCAGTGCCCTCTAGCATCTCATATGGCTCCCAAGAGTTCTCCTCTGCGCCATAGCCCTCCCATGAAACTAGGTATTGTACAAAGCAATTTGGAAACTTCGCTTTCATGTTACCATACCATCGACTGTCTACAACTGCCTCAATCACGTAGCTGGGCTCATTATCTACTATCTCGGGAACTGGGACTTCCTTGGTCCTTTTACCATTTGGGTCCTCACGATAGGGTTCTAAGAGTCCGACATTGAATACCAGATGTATGGACCAATGGACAGGCAACTGGAGTTCATAAGCTCGGTTACCTACCTTACGCTGGACCACAAAGGGCCCCAACATTTGGTGGTACAGCTTCTCCATAGGTCACTGAGTGCAGATGTTCTTTCGGTTGAGCATCATGTGGTCAGCCTTCTTTGCTCTGCCATTGGTCACATCTTCTACCGTAGTGTATTCCGGCGATGGCAACCCTTTCTGGTCATGCCATGTCCGCTGTCTCTCTTGAGCTTGCTTAATCGTATCTCGGACTTCTTGCCAGACACCTTCCCAGTTCTTTACCAATAGCTCACTATTTGGATGAACACCTTGTGGCTCCAGGACTGCACCCAACCAGTTGGTCCGTGGGTTAAAGCCATAGTTGATCTCAAATGGAGACAACTTAGTGGACTCGGAGGTGGATGTATTGTACGCATACTCCGCTAACGGTAGTAGCGATGCCCAATCATCCTGCTGATACGAACAATAATTTCGTAAATATTGTTCCAAGGTCTGGTTCACCCGCTCAGTCTGCCCATCAGTCTCGGGATGGAAAGCGGTCGATAACCGTAGTTTCAATTGCAACTCTTGCATCAGGCTCATCCAAAATTTGGATGTGAACCGACTGTCTCGGTCAGAGATAATGGATTCTGGAAGCCGATGGAGTCGCCAAACTTCCTTCAGGAATATCAGCGCCAGATCCTTGATTGGGATCTCGGTGGCCAAAGGTATAAAGTGTGCCATCTTTGAGAATCTATCCACAATTATCCAAATTTTGGTATACCCTTCTGATTCCGGTAGTGCTACTATAAAGTCCATTGAGATGTCTATCCATGGTCTCAAGGGTACTCCAACAGGTTCCAAGAGACCAAACTTTTTATGCTTAACGGACTTGTTCCGTTGACAGGTATCATATGTGCGAACATAGTCTGTAATGCTCTCATCCATCTTAGGCCAAAAGAAGTTAGCCCTAACCCTGCCCACTGTCTTGTATGTCCCAAAGTGTCCCGCGATACAGGAGTCATGTTCGGCTTCCATGATCTTGTCCTTCAGATCCTTGGCGTCGGGAATATACCACCTATTCTTGTATAGTAGGAGATGTCTCTCTACCGTCAAGTTCTTGTATAGGAGAGTATCCCGTTCTATTGTCAGATTTCGGTCGACTTCCTTTTCTCCTACCAATACAGCCTTTAAGTCCCTCATATAGATGGGATCCTGTTTCGCAGCAGTGCATAATGTATGCAAGAATGCATTCTGTAACCGGTAGCCTTGACAGACAGCCAATGAATGAGGACATAAGAGGTCTCTCTCTTGTCCAATAACCCATTGTCCGGGGCGACAAAACGGCTTTGGAGTGTCTGACAGAGAATTACTCCTCTCTTCAGAGTGGTAGTCTCCACCCCTTGACAGTGCATTGGCCTTCGTATTCAGCCTCCCTTCATGGTAAACTACCTTGAAATTGAAAGGCTACAGGAATTCTGCCCAGCGATGTTGACAGCGGTTGAGAGTCTTCGTACTATTAAAGTACTCCAAATTCTTGTGATCGGTATAAACCGCAATCTCATCCTCTACCGACCTAAACAGATGTTCTCATTCTTTAAACACTGCTACTATGGCAGTCATTTCGTTGTCATGTACTGTCACAAACTGTGACTGAGCAAGGGAGATTTCACGTAGCTCGGAATTCCGTGCTATAGGTATGTGGGAATTTCACATGACGCACACTAGTGCGCCATAGGTTATTATGTTTACCTGTTCATGACTCACATTTGTGAGTCACACGATGTTATGATTTTCGCACATGACTCAACTTATGAGTCATGGGTTTCACTCAGGTGACACAAGTTGCACACCTGATTTGGTTATTATGTTTTGATTGATTTCAGGTACGTTGCGCAGCGACTCATAAGGAGTCAGCTGATGGATTTCGCATGACTCATAGTTATGAGTCAGAAGGTTCGGATGACGCATAAGTATGAGTCACGCCAGGTGAAGAGCTACTATATAAAGGGTCACTAGGACCCAGGTATTAGCTCTTCACACGTTCTTCTTGTTTATTTCCTACCTTTAAGTTATTTCAATAAAAAACCTACCTTTACGCTCTTTAAGATTTATCTTAAGAACCCAAGAACTATTTCTCCTCCCACGCGAGAAAACTATTTCTCCTCCTACGTGGAACGACTAAGTCCTAATTGAGGACTTAAGAAAGAAGTGAGAGGAATAGGCGCGATACGATAGAAGTCAAAGGACTTGACTATCAATGTCGCGTAGGCATAGGCCTAAGAACTATTACCACACCGCAAGTAAGAATTGTTACCTGTCGCTTTACTCACCCGACCGGTAGGATTCTTAACATTAGAACGTGTCTTTACCGCGACACTTAACGATTTCACGACGGATCCATTCAACACAGATCACGAGGGAGACATAGACGTCCAAGAACACAGTCTAGGATTAGGAGGCTTGGAAGAGGCATTAAGCGAAGCCAGTCGGCACTCAGCAAGATCGACAAGCCCAGTTATACCCGAACAAGTTACTCCTCCGAACGAAGAAGACCCACCTGAAACACCAAAACCTGAAAGAATGTCAGGACCAGCACCACCCCCAGGTCCGCCACCGGTAGGACCAGCACCACCTCAGATGATTCCAAGAGATGAAGTGGAACAAATGATACGAGAAGCTATAAGAGGAACTGGGCAACAACCTAAAGTCAAGACCCCACCACGATACAATGGAGAAAGAAGTAAGCTACGAGGATTTATGGTCCAACTCTTGACCTATTTCAACGCAGTTGAATGTATGCAGGGAAACGATCAAGACAAAATACGATACACTCTGACACTACTAGAAGGACAAGCCCTAAAATGGATAACCCCCATCGTGGTCAGCAATGCTGCACCTTGGACAGACTGGGCTAGCTTCAAAAATATGTTCGAAGCTCAATGCACCGACCTAGAATTGAGCCAATCAGCGAGAAACAAATTGGAAGAAATTTGTCAAGGATCCAAAAATGTCACTAATTACTGGTACGAGTTCTGGCTACTCCAGTACGATGTGGTTTGCGACGAGGCCTCCGCTATGAGGTGGTTCATGAAAGGCCTGAGAAAGCCCTATCAAGACGCCTGGAGATATAGCGAAGAAAGATTTACGACAACCGAAGCAATGGCCCACTGGGCCATTCGAAAAGAAATCCAGTTCAGACAACTGGACTGGATTCAAAGTAACCAGTCTAATACAATACAAGGCAACAATACGAATACAAGAACCCAAGGCGCACCAAGGAACCAAAATGGGACCTATCGAACCACCACCCAAGGAGGTGATGCCATAGACCTGGATGCAACTAGAAGGAGACCTTCAGTCAACCTTCCAAAGGACGAATTCCTTAGACGACGGAACAACAATCTATGTCTAAAATGTGGAATAGGAGGACATATGATTAAGAATTACAGACGACCGGCCAATCCAGCCATGAGTCAAGGAAGGAACCAGCAAAACATAAGGCCGAACCCAAGGTTCCAACCACGCAGTAACCTAAGGGAAATTGAAATCGAAGAAGAATATGCAATGGTGGCAAAAGACAAAGGTTCCAAGCAATAGATGGTCTGAGGGACCCTTCAAAAGACAAACCCATCGCAACGACCAACTACGACACTCTTTTAAGCACTAACACGAGAGATAACGACAATGATCATATCATGATCAAAACAAAAATATATAACCACAAAAAACAAGCAAACACGATACATGCAATGCTCGACTCAGGAGCCACGGAAGACTTCATCGATGAAGAAGTCTGCAAGAAATATCAGTTAAAAACCAAGAAAGCAAAAAAGGAAAGACAGATTTACCTAGCAGACGGAAAACCCAGCGCCAGGGGACCTATAACCCATACCGCGCAAGTACCTATGGAAATCGGAAACCATGGGGTAGTGGCTACCTTCCAAGTGGCAAGTCTACAACACCATGAGATAATTCTCGGAATGCCATGGTTAAGACAACATAACCCCAGCCTAAATTGGGAAGAAGGAATGGTTACGTTTACCAGCGAACGATGTACGACATGGTGTCTCAACAGTTCGCCGGTCATATACGCAACCCCAGAAGAAGAAGCAAATCAAGGGAACCTTGATGCAAAATTCAGCAAGGTTCCAACAATGGATCAAAGAATCAAACTTCAAAGATTAAGCCACGAAGCCAAGATACCCACAAGAGGATCAGAGAAGGCAGCAGGACATGACCTGTACGCCAATGAAGAAGTCACGATACCAGCCAAAGGGCAAGTAATCATTCCCACTGGAATAGCTATAGAGCTACCTCAAGGAACCTATGGGCGCAAAGCACCACGCAGCGGTCTCGTAGTCAAACATCGACTCACCACCAATGCGGGAGTAGTAGACGCCGACTACACAGGTGAACTAGAAGCTGTCATGGTCAACCAAGGGAACCAAGATCATAGGGTGAAAAAAGACAACAAAATTGCGCAGCTGATCATAGAAAAGATCAATGGACAAGAAGTCCAAGAAGTGACGAGCCGGAGAGAAACCACCAGAGGAACCAAAGGGTTCGGAAGTACGGACAACCAAGGTCCAACCAAGAAGGAATAACCGAAGGTCGAAATCAATCGGATATCGGCACAAGCGTTTAACAAGTTTTACCGCAGAGGAGACACAGCAGGAATCCTTAAGTGGGATACCCAAGAAGAAAAAATCAGTTTGGCCAAAATCAACATCAGTACAGAACTGGCTATAAGGAATCGAACTCAAGCAAAAGAAGAAAGATTGGATCAAATAATACGAAAAGAGTATCACCAGCACCTGGACTTATTTCACGAAAAGGACTCTACCAAGTTACCACCTCAGAGACCCGAGGTGGACCTAGCAATCGATGTGGAAGGAAGCACCAAGGGATTACCTAAGAAAAGGATATACCCACTAGGAGAAACAGAACTCGAAGAACTAAGAAAATATATTCAACAAAACCTGGAACGAGGATGGATCAACCAATCTTACGCCAATGGAGGGTCACCCATCCTGTTCATCAAGAAAAAGGAGGGGAAGTTAAGACTATGCATCGACTACCGAGCACTCAATGGCATAACCAAAAAGGATCGATACCACCCACCTCTGATTGGCGAAACATTGGATCGACTAGCGTCAGCCAAATACTTCACCATATTAGACATACGGGACGCCTACCACAATGTCAGGATAAGAAAAGGAGATGAATAGAAAACAACGTTCACCACGAAATATGGGAATTACCAATATCTCGTTATGCCCTTTGGGCTAACCAACGCACCAGCTTCTTTCCAACGATGGATCAACAACGTGCTCCATAAGTACCTGGATATATGCTGTATCGTCTACCTGGACAATGTGCTCATATACTCCAAAGATATGACACAATACAAAAAGTATGTCAGCAACATTATGGCAGACATCAAAGCATCGGGAATGAGATGCAAACCTAGCAAATGCTAATTCCACAAAAAGGAGACGGAATACCTAGGATTCATCATCAACGGAGAAGGGGTACAAATGGACCCAGTTAAGACCAAAGCAATAGGGGAATGGGAATACCCAAAAAACAAAACGGATATCCAATGTTTTATGCGATTCTGCAATTTCTACGGAAGGTTTATAGAAGGATTTAGCAGAACGGCTAAACCACTATACAACCTAACCAAAAAGGACGCTAAGTGGGATTGGGGACCAAAGGAAAAGGAGGCCTTTGACGAATTAAGAACCAAGATCACCCAAGGACCAATTTTGGTGCATTTCAATCCAGAAAGAGAAACCATGATAGAAACAGACACCTCCAAATATGTATGCTCGGACATACTATCTCAGAAATGCGAAGACAACAAATGGAGACCAGTAGCGTTCCGATCCAAGACAATGACACCGGCGGAATGCAACTACGATGTCAATGATAAAGAAGGATTAGCAATAGTTCTAGCGTTGAAAGAATGGAGAAGATACGCTCAAAACAATAACGCATCAGTCAAAATCCTCACAGACTACAAAAACTTAGTACCCTTCATGACCACGCAAGAGCTAAATGGACAACAAATAAGATGGATGGAAAAACTCAGCACTTACAACTTCGAAATCGAATACCGTCCAGGAAAGGAAGGAGGAAAACCAGATGCATTAACTCGAAGGTAAAATGACAAACCAAATACACCAGAAGATAAGAGGATCAAACAAAGACAACAAATACTATTACCAAAGGAAAAATATTTCCAAATAGAAGAAGAAGATAGTGGATACGAGTCGCTATACGAAATCAATACAAGAACGACATTGGAAGAAGATATCAGGAAGGAAAGTCGGCAAGACGAAGAATGTCAAAAGATAAAAAAGGAAGTAGAGGCCGGCACAAAGGAAATCAAAGGCATAGCCCTAGCAGTATGTGAATGGAAGGATGAACACTGATAGTACGATGGGAAAATCTGGATACCGGAAAAAGAAGAACTACGCACAGAAATCATACGACACCATCACGACCCCCTACATGCGGGATATGGAGGAACAGCCAAAACTACCGAATTCATGAACCGACGATACTATTGGCCCAAGATAAGGGAAGACATCAAGCGATATGTAAAATACTGCGACACATGTCAACGAACTAAAGTGGTCCGACATGCACCTTACGGATTACTCAAATCAAACGAAGCCCCAGGAAAACCATGGAAATCAATAGCACTCGACTTCATTATGGACTTACCAAAATCGAACAATGAAAACCCCATTCTAGTAGTGGTTGATCGTCAGACCAAAATGAGTTACTTTATACCCTACAGAATGTATATAACCGCAATACAATTTGTGAAAATATTTCTGAAAGAAACATATCGACTGCATGGGCTGCGAGAAGCCATTATTAGCGATAGAGGATCACTATTCACATCAGAGATATGGAAAAAGATAACAGAAAAACTGGGGATCCAACGACGCGTAAGCACCGCATTCCACCCGCAAACGGACGGACAAACGGAACGGACAAACGGCATATTGGAACAATATCTATGAGCCTATGTCAATTACCAGCAAGACGATTGGTGCGAATGGCTACTGATGGCTGAATTTGCCTACAACAACGGAACATAAGAAACTATCAAGACAACCCCCTTCTTTGCAAACTACCCCCTGCATCCAGAACACGAAACAATAGGTCACATGCTCCAAGGAAAGATAACAGATAAAAAAGATATGAGTCAACTACATGACATATTACGAACAGAAATGGTCCCGGCACAATTACCACAAAAAGAAGAATACGATCGGCACCGAAAACCCGATCCAAACCTAAAGTCAGGAGATATGGTTTGGTTGCTACCACGTAACATCAAAACCACACGGCCAACAAAGAAATTAGATTACAAGAAAATAGGATCATTCAAAATCTTGGCAAAGATAGGAAGCCGCGCTTATAAGCTCGACCTTCCACCCAAGATGAGGATACACAACACCTTCCACATCAGCCTCCTCGAACCCTACCAAAACAATCGCCTACCATCTCAAGAAAAACCACCATCACCGCCTATCGAAATAGACGGTGAATCGGAATACGAACTCGAAGAAATCGTCGACTCCAGAGTCCACTACGGTTGCTTACAATAAACAGCAAAGTGGACGGGATACTCTCCTGAACACGATAAGACCTGGTATCCAGTCAAAAACTTCGAACAAGCACGAAATGCAGTCCAACAATTCCACGAACGATACCCACAGAAACCAACAGCCGACAGTCGAGGACATACCAGAATTAGGGCGTGTCACACCCACATTGTACCGTACGGACTCACACTGTTGGGAACACCCCAAGATGGAATACCAACAATTGTCCATACCATCGGCCCTAAAGAGCATTCCGGAACGCAACGCGTTCAAAAACATTACACCAATGAGCCCGGTGTATCAAACCCCATCACCAATCAACGAAGAACCCACGGACAAAGACTGGGTAAATCTGGTGGATTTACCCCTATCGAGAACCCCTACACTGGAAAGGGAACACGCGAACCTGTCATGGACAGGATGCTACAACGACGAGTGCCAAGTGCGCAAAGGTGAGAAGGAAGGCTCGCGGTATTGGCCTCGGGAAGGGAACCGATGGCCACCCAAAAATTCACCCCTCGGATCACCAGCGAGATCCCCAACACCAGAGCCAGCGGCTCTGGTACAATACATCAAACCAACTCCGAGGACGGAGTCGAAGAGGAGGGGGGCGAAAAAACAAAAATGGGTAAAGCCCAGGAAGACGAGGCACGTCTCCGGGGAGGAAGAGATGGAAGAAGCTACGCCGAGGTTGCTGCAGGCAGAGGACCAACAGGCAGTGATAGCGGAACTGGAAAAGGACCTTGTTGGAAATCCAAGGTTCTCCCCACACCTGCCCGGTACCTTCCCCCTTCTCCCCATTCCCCATTTCCTCCTATCCCCCATTCCCCTTCCTTCCCTTTGGTTTGCTTGTTTGCTTGTTTGTTAGTTTTTCGGAAGAGCGCTTCAGAAGCGCACGGCGGAGCGCGGGAGAGAAAGTGCACGGTGGAGCGCGGGAGAGAAAGCGCACGGCGGAGCGCGGGAGAGAGCGCTCGGCGGAACGCAGAGAGAATGGCTGTGAAGTGCTGGAGGGTGCACAGTGGTATAGTGCAGGAGCATGATGGAAATGCTCTCAGCGGGAGAGCCCACAGAGAAGGAGCGCGGCGGAGGACCGCAGGAAGAGTGCCGGAAGAGCACGGTGGAGGACTGCAGGAGAGCGCATGAAAGGTGCGGCGGAAGAGCACCGCAGAATGGTGCACGGCGGAAGCGCAAGTTATGTCTTTTCTTTGTTAGCTTCTCTTGTTTTGCTCCGAGGATATGGGGGCTTACCTGGTGGGATGGGGAGGCGTGAGTTTGTCTTTTTTGCTTCCCTTTGTTAGTTCGTGTTTGCTAGAGAAAGGGAAGTGGAGGACTTACCTGGGGGGGGGGGTGAGAAGAGATTGTGGTTTATTAGGCATTGCCCGCAGTTGATATATTCTCCTCTGTTCGCCATTAGTTAGTATGGGCATGCGATGCGATAGTTAGGAGAGCGGGAGAGAGAGTAAAAGTGAAAAGTTTTCTTTGCCTTGAGCGATCCTTTTGCATGCTTAAGCTTGGCGATTGTTTCGTTTCATACCACGTCACTCGGCTGGCTTCCGATTGGCCCATTGCCACGATCCCTGTTCGTTCGCCGTTGTCGGAGCTGTTGCCACCGCCGTTGCGACCACCGTTCCACTGCTCATTCAAATGGTTATGAGCCCGGCCTTGCGCTACACAATCGCCTAGTCGCCATCCGGTATCCACTGGCCAATACGAACGCCTTCAGAACCCCTGTGCCCACTCTGCACATCCCGCTCCAGCTCTTCACATCCCTTCCCCTACCGAAACCCCTTCTGCCATCTCCACCAATTCACGGTCCTGTCACACTAATTTTCGCATTTAGTCTTTGGCTGCTGGGCATCGCTCTTTACGGTTGCGCCCTGTCAGCACTAGTTGCGCCCAGTAAGCACTAGTTGCACTCCGGTCAGCACTTGAGCTCCTGTGCTCCTGTTACCGCCCCACACACACCTCGCTACCGCTACGGTCAGAATGTCGAAGGCAGGTCAGGAGGTGAATATTCTCGCCTCTCTGGGGATTAAGCCCCTCTCCAAGGCAGTGAATTACCGGGAGTGGAGATTGGCTGTGGTGGATATCCTCGCTGAGAAGGGGTATTGGCCTATTGTCGCTGGGACCTCTGAGGCCCCAGCAGAGTCTGGTGAGGCCAGGACTCTATGGGAGCAGAAAGCCAGTAAGGCCCGGGGTATGCTGGGCAGGCTTTTGGATAGTGCTCACCGAGAGCTGTCTGCTGAGGAGCGAGATCCCAAAGAGCTGTGGACAAAGCTGGAAAGGCACTATGCCGGCAAGGATCAGGCTAGGATTTGGTTCTTGCGCGAGGAGTTGTCCAAGGTAGAGTATCGGAATGATAACCTTGTTGACTATATTTCCAGTTTAGAGAAACTGTTCCACCAGCTGGCTGCCGCTGGTAAATCTCAAGATGAGAAAGACAAAAAGTACCTGCTACTATCGAAGCTGCCCACCTCCTACCACCCCTTCCGTACCTCAGTGTAGAACAACGCCGATTATGATGACACCAAATACGATACCATATGCGACCGGCTTATCCTGGAACACCAACAGTTGACCAGAGGTGTGGGTACCCCTGGTAGTGACCCGGAGGGTACCAATGCCTTCATTGCTGGCCGGGGGAGAGGTGTCCCAGGTGGATTCGGTAGAGGAAAAGAACAGCGTGCTAGCCGCAATGGTGACAGGGATAGCTGTTTCTTCTCCAAGGAAAAAGGTCATTGGGCAAATAAGTGCCTGGCAAAGCAGCAGGCAAGGAGACCCCCGCCAGGGACTAGTCTTCGAGGTTTTGGTCGGGGAAGAGGTGGTCCGCGGAGGGTGTTACCTGTTCGGCAGGGCCAGAGTGCTAATACTGCTACCGCTGATGGAAGTGGATCCCCTAAGGCATGGTGTAACGTGTTCGCACCGGGGTGCTAATCACGCTTCCGGGTACAATAGGAGTAGCGCACAAGCTGATCAACAACCTATGGGCGTACTGCGCTAAGGGAGGCTCCGAGAGAAAGATATAAAGAATAGGGACTTGAAGGGGTAACCGTTCAGCCAAGTATATTAGAAAATACTCTGTCCGTCGAAGTCTGCTGTTCCTCTAAGGGAATCAACGGCCCTTAAATACAAACTTCGTCCATGTCCTGCATGGACGGATTTCCAAATCCTACTGTAATAAAACCATAAAACAAACGGAGCATCAAACAATACTCGAAACCACAAATAAAACAAACTGAGTATCAAACGATACTCGAAACCACAAGTAAAACAAACTGAGTATCAAACGATACTGGAAACCACAAGTAAAACAAACTGAGTATCAAACGATACTCGAAACCACAAGTAAAACAAACTGAGTATCAAACGATACTCGAAACCACAAGTAAAACAAACTGAGTATCAAACGATACTCGAAACCACAAGTAAAACAAACTGAATATCAAACGCTACTCGAAACCACTTGTAAAACAAACTGAGTATCAAACGATACTTGAAACCACAAGTAAAACAAACTGAGTATCAAACGATACTCGAAACCACAAGTAAAACAAACTGAGTATCCAACGATACTCCAAACCACAAGTAAAACAAAACATAAAACAAATCCTTGAACCGAACAGACTGAACTCCAGTTCCGGTTACATTCCCCAAAACAAAACATCTGTTTGCCTAAACAAATCAATAATCTCGAAAATCAAAATCTTCATAAAAATCCTCTCCATAATCCTCATCAGCAAGCGCCCAATCCCCATCGGCAATACAAAATACACATATCCGCAACTGCAAAAAACAA
>LN891074.1:279481-295004 GCA_900010015.1 Tuber aestivum
TCGATAAGCGATCTGGAGCTAGCATGGTTGTCATTATCATGAGTAGTAGCTAATGACACAAATATTAGCCACTGAAGCCTCTACACTGGTCACTAGCTTTGGCTCTTGTTGTGTGTGAAGTCAGTCTTGTCCTCTCTGAAAGGTGGTCCGCTGACTACCTGTAACGGACAGGGTCTGAGGGTCGGGTAGCCCAAGGCACACCACACCAGGAACAGGCAAGAGTTCAGAGACAAGGTCTAGGGACAGGTGTACAACCGAAGCGAGTTGTACAAGGCTTGTGGGTCAGGGACTCAGGGTCAGGGTTCAGGGGTTCAGGAGGATACGAAGTAGAAGAGGTTGTAATTCCTTGGTACAGGCGCCCAAAGGAGATTACCAGATTGCATAAAGAAAGTAAAATATAAGGGGGCACACCCCCTTATAGAGATAGGAAATCCTCCTTGATCACTAATACAAAAGAAAGTCCTTGGCGTTGTGCGCAGCCGCAATTCTTCTGTCAGGTTCCACTAGGTTCCCTTGCGTGGCAACCTGTCCCAATCATAATACAAAGGAAATCCTACTATGCAACCAAAGAAACCCATCCCAATATATGCAACCAAAAATCCAATGACTGTCTATCTCCCATGACCGGGTGGCCTTGACACTAGCCTCCCTCTCCGACGCTGAAGTTCCCTGAAGGAAGTCACTCTGGTAGGGGTCCTGGTTTGTATGGGTAACGTTCATGGAACCGGTCTAGAGCTCGCAGTCAGTTGACAGATTCGGCCAGCTCCCAGGTAGCTTCTGCATACCCCTTCCAACGGATCAGGCACCGCAGGTGGTTTCAGACAAACTTGGCATCCAAGACCTCCTCTACCTGCTATTCTGGTTCACCATCAACCTCCACAGGTGGCGGCGGTGGTGTTTCCTGGCCTGGGAGGGGGTCATGAGAGGCGAGGTCCAGGAGAGACACATGGAACACATTGTGGATCTTCATGGTAAGGGGGAGATCCAAACGGTAGGCATGGGTTCTTACCGGGGTGAGGACAGGATATGGACCGAAACGTTTGTCGTCCAACTTTAAGGAGGGCCGCTTGGTGCGGATGTTTTTGGCGTTTAACCAGACACGGTCCCCAACCTGGAAGTTAGGAGCTGGGAGTCTCCCTTTATCAGCTGATTCTTGTTGACGATCTTGGGCAAAGACGATCTAGGCCCTCAGGTGATCATGGATGTCCTTGATGCAATCCACGAAGATACCAGCTCAGGGCTTGTCAGAGGTCTCGTCAGGAGTGTCTAGAAAATCCATGCGAGGGTCGTAGCCATGGTTAGCAAACAAGGGTGACAAACCCGTAGGCTTTGAGGCATGGTTGTTGGCTGCAAATTCTGTCATTGGAAGCCAGAGAGACCAGTCGTCCTGTTGGTAGTTGACAAAGGCTCGCAAGTACTGTTCCATGATAGTGTTGATGCGTTCTGTCTGTCTATCAGTTTGGGGATGGAACGCCGTGGACGTCTTTCTCTCGATCTGGAGCCGCTTGCAAACCAGTCTCCAGAAGTCGGCAGTAAACTGGTTACCTCGGTCAGAGGTGACCGTTTTAGGGAGGCCATGATGTTTCCAAACGTGCTGGAGGTACAGGTCCGCGAGAGTGGGGGCATCAATGGTAGTACGACATGCGACCAAGTGGCGCATCTTAGACATCCAGTCGACTACCACCAAGATAGCATCGTTCCCTTGGCTCCATGGCAGGCCAGTGACGAAGTCCATCAAGACACATTCCCATGGACGGTCAGGTATCGGCAGTGGGCGCACGATGCCAAAAGGGGCGTGTCGGGAGGTGCGACTCCGTTGACATATGTGACAGTTGGCCACAAAATGTCTGATATCCTGTCTCATGCTGGACCAAATGTAACGTCGGGACATCAACTCATAAGTTTTGGCGCATCGTGGGTGTCTGGCGGAAGGCCGATCATGAGAGTCCGGTATCAGTTGTAGGCGTAGCTCATGGTGCTTTGGCACAGAAATCCGAGCACGGTAGAGTAGCCTATCCCCATCACACTTCCATTCGTTCAGCGATAGGAGCCGGGACTGTCGGTCACCCTTGTCAAGGGCACGGAGGACCTAGATTGGAATCGTGTCAGTTTCATAGGCCTTCTTCCACAGTTCTTCAATAGGGGACGCTCCAGTAGGCAGCGTAATGTTCGCCAACAAACTCAGAGGTTGAGACTTTAACACCACTTGGGTTCGGTGTTTCTTTCATTCTTCCATCTCCTCTGGCATCTTGCTTTTCATCCGGGTTAATGCATCAGCCTTGCCATTCAACTTCCTAGGTTGGTATTCGATCTGGTAGTTAAACTGGGACAGGAATTCCGACCAATGGGCCTGTTAGTTATTCAGAAGTCTCTTAGTAGTAAAGTGCTTGAGATTGAGGTGATCTGTTAGGATGGTTACCCGTCGTCCCAGTGGGTAGTATCACTATTCCTCAAAGGCTCTGACGACGGCTATGAGTTCCTTATTGTAGTTGTCATAATTGCATTCCGCGGGGCTGTTTTTGCAGGAGTAAAAGGCAACAGGGTGAAGATGTCCGCTATCATCTCTTTGGGACATAACACCAGTGGAGACAAAGTCTGAGGCATCAGTTTCGATGATCACTTCTTTGTGGAAATCAAAGTGGGCCAGGACAGGGGCGGAGGTGAAGGCCTTCTTGAGCCGTTCGAAGACTCGTTGACATTCGGGGTTCCATATGAAGGGTTGATTCTTTTTGGTCAGGGCGGTGAGGGGGCATGCTAGGCGTGAAAAGGCGTGGATGAACCTTTGATAGAAGTGGCCAAAGCCTAGGAAGGCGCGGACCTCACGTACCCAGTTGGGTACAGGCCAAGTGGTAATGGTTTCCACCTTGGCATTATCCATCGGAATGCCCTCAGGGCTGATGATGAACCCTAGGTATTCAACGTGGGTGACATGGAATTCGCATTTTTGTGGCTTGAGCTCAAGGTCGACTGCTTGTAGGGCTTTTAGTACTCAGCTGTCGCAAACTGTGACTAAGCAAGGCAGATTTCACATAGCTCGGAATTCCGAGCTATAGGTATGTTGGGATTTCACATGGCGCACACTAGTGTGCCATAGGTTGTTATAGTTACCTGTTCGTGACTCACATTTGTTAGTCACACGATGTTATGATTTTAGCACATGACTCAAATTATGAGTCATGGGTTTCACTCAGGTGACGCAAGTTGCACACCTGACTTGGTTATTATGTTTTGCTTAGTTTTAGGTATATTGCGCAGCGACTCATAGGAGTCAGCTGAGGGATTTCGCATGACTCATAGTTATGAGTCACAAGGTTTGCGTGATGCATAAATATGAGTCACGCTAGGTGAAGAGCTACTATATAAAGAGTCAATAAGACCCATAGTATTAGCTCTTCACACGTTCTTCTTGTGTATTTCCTACCTTTACATTTTATACAAATAAAAACTGGTTTTACGCGCTTTAACCTTTATATCACCTTTGACGAGAAAACTATTTCTCGTCCTACGAATTACTCCAGAGTCCTAGCCGAGGACTTGAGAAGAATTGAGAGAAATAGGCGCGATACGGTAGAAGTCGAAGGACTAGACTATCAATGTCTTGTAGGCATAGGGCTAAGAACTATTACCTGGCCTCAAGTAAGAATTGTTACCTGTCACGTTACTCACCCGACCGGTAGGATTCTCAACATTAGAACATGTCTACACCGCGACACTTGATGATTACACAACGGATCCATTCAACAGGGATCACGAGGGAGAGATAGACATCCAAGACGACAGTCTAGGATTAGGAAGCTTGGAAGAAGCATTAAGTGAAGCCAGTCGACACTCAGCAATATCAACTAGCCCGGTTACACCTAAACAAGTTACTCCTCCGAAGGAAGAAGATCCGCCTGAAACACCAAAACCTGAAAGAATGTCAGGACCAGCACCATCCCCAGGTCCGCCTCCGGCAGGACCAGCACCACCTCACATGATTCCAAGAGATGAAGTAGAACAAATGATACGAGTAGCTATAAGAGGAACTGGGCAACAACCTAAAGTCAAGACCCCACCACGATACGATGGGGAAAGAAGCAAGCTACGAGGATTTATGGTCCAACTCTTGACCTATTTCGATGCGGTCGGATGGACACAGGGAAATGATCAAGACAAAATAGGATACACTCTGACACTACTAGAAGGACATGCCCTCAAATAGATAACCCCCATTGTGGTCAGCAACGCGGCACCTTGGACGGACTGGGCCAGCTTGAAAGATATATTTGAAGTCCAATTCACAGACCTAGAATTGAGCCAATCGGCAAGAAACAAATTGGAAGAAATTCGCCAAGGAGCAAAAAATGTCACTGATTACTGGTACGAGTTCCGACTACTCCAGTACGATGCGGTTTGCGATGAGGCCTCTGCTATGAAATGGTTCATGAAAGGCTTGAGAAAGACCTATCAAGACGCCTGGAGATACAGCGAAGAAAGATTTACCACAACCGAAGCAATGCCCACTGGGCCATTCGAAAAGAAATCCAGTTCGGACAACTGGACTAGATTCAAAGGAACCAGTCTAATACGACACAAGGCAACCATACAAATACAAGAACCCAAAGCGCACCTAGAAACCAGAATGGGAGCTATCAAACCACCACTCAAGCAGGAGACGCCATGGACCTGGATGCAACTAGAAGGAGACCTTGACTCAACCTTCTAAAGGAGGAATACCTTCAACAACGAAACAACAATCTATGCCCAAGATGAGGCATAGGAGGACATATGATGAAGGATTGCAGACAACCGGCCAATCCAGCTCCGAATCAAGGAAGGAATTCGCAAAACATAAGGACGAACCCTAGATTCCGACTACGCAGTAACCTAAGGAAAATTGAAATCGAAGAAGAATATGAAACGGTGGCAAAAGACGAAGGTCCCCAGCAATAGATGGTCTGAGGGACCCTCCACAAAACAAACCCATCGCGACGGCCAACTACTACACTCTTTTAAGTACTAACACGAGAAATAACGACAATGATCATATCATGATCAAAACAGAAATATATAACGACAAAAAACAAGCAACCACGATACACGCAATGCTCGACTCAGGAGCCACGGAAGACTTCATCGACGAAGAAGTCTGCAAGAAATATCAGTTAAAAACCAAGAAAGCAAAAAAGCAAAGACAGATTTACCTAGCAGATGGAAAACCCAGCGCCATGGGACCTATAACACATACCGTACAAGTGCCTATTGAAATTAGAAACCATAGGGAAGTGGCTACCTTCCACGTGGCAAATCTACAACACCATGAGATAATTCTCGGAATGCCATGGTTAAGACAACATAACCCCAGCGTAAATTGGGAGGAAGGAAAGGTTACGTTTACCAGCGAACGATGTATGACATGGTGTCTCAACAGTTCGCCGGTAATATATGCAACCCCAGAAGAAGAAGCAAACCAAGGGAACCTGGATGCCAAATTCAGCCAGGTTCAAACAACGGATCAAAGGATCAAAGTTCAAAGATCAAGCCAGGAGGCTAAGATACCCACAAGAGGATCTGGGAAGGCAGCAGGACACGACCTGTACGCCAATGAAGAAGTCACGATACCAGCCAAAGGGCAGGTAATCATTCCCACTGGAATAGCCATAGAGCTACCTCAAGGCACCTATGGGCCCATAGCACCACGCAGCCATCTCGCAGTCAAATATCGACTCACCACCAATGCGGGAGTAATAGACGCCGACTATACAGGTGAACTGAAAGCTGTCATGGTCAACCAAGGGAACCAAGATCATAGGGTGGAAAAAGGCAACAAGATTGCGCAGCTGATCATAGAAAAGATCAATGGACAAGAATTCCAAGAGGTGACGAGCCTGAGAGAAACCACCAGAGGAACCAAAGGGTTCGGAAGTACAGACAACCAAGGTCCAACCAAGAAGGAACAACTAAAGGTCGAAATCAATCGGATATTGGCACAAGCGTTCAACAAGTTTTATCGCAGAGGAGACACGGCAGGAATCCTTAAGTGGGATACCCAGGAAGAAAAAATGAATCTGGCCAAAATCAACATCAGTACAGAACTGGCCATAAGGAATCAAACTCAAGCAAAAGAAGAAAGATTGGATCAAATAATACCAAAAGAGTATCAGCAGCACCTGGACTTATTCCAAGAAAAGGAATCCACCAAGTTACCACCTCACAGACCCGAGGTAGACCTCGCGATGGATCTAGAAGGAAGCACCGAGGGATTACCCAAGAAAAGGATATACCCACTAGGAGAAACCGAACTCGAAGAACTGAGAAAATATATTCAACAAAACCTTGAAAGAGGATGGATCAAACAATCGTACGCCCATGGAGGGTTACCCATCCTGTTCATCAAGAAAAAGCAGGGGAAGTTAAGACTATACATCGACTACCGAGCACTCAACGGCATAACCAAAAAGGATCGATACCCCCTACCTCTAATTGGCGAAGTACTGGATCGACTGGCGTCAGCCAAATACTTCACCAAATTAGACATACGGGACACCTACCACAATGTCAGGATAAGACAAAGAGACGAATGGAAAACAACTTTCACCACGAAATATAGGAATTACCTAGATCTCGTTATGCCCTTTGGGCTAACCCATGCACCAGCTTCTTTCCAACGATGGATCAACAACGTACTCCATAAGTACCTGGATATATGCTGTATCATCTACCTGGACGATGTGCTCATATACTCCAAAGACATGACACAATACAAAAAGGATGTCAGCAACATTATGGCAGACATGAAAGCATCGGGAATTAGATGCAAACCTAGCAAATACGAATTCCACAAAAAGGAGACAGAATACCTAGGATTCATCATCAACGGAGAAGGGGTACAAATAGACCCGGTGAAGACCAAAGCAATATGGGAATGGGAATACCCAAAAAACAAACCGGATGTCCAATGTCTTATGGGATTCTCCAATTTCTACTGAAGGTTCATAGAAGGATTTAGCAGAACGGCTAAACCACTATACAACCTAACCAAAAAGGACGCCAAGTGGGATTGGGGACCCAAGGAAAAGGAGGCCTTTGACGAATTAAGGACCAAGATCACCCAAGGACCAATTTTGGTGCATTTCAATCCAGAAAGACAAACCATCATCGAAACAGACGCCTCCAAATATGTATCCTTGGGCATACTATCTCAGAAATGCGAAGACAGCAACTGGAGACCAGTGGCGTTCCGATCCAAGACAATGACACCGGCGGAATGCAACTATGATGTCCACGATAAAGAACTACTGGCAATAGTTCCGGCTTTGAAAGAATGGAGAAGATATGCTCAAAACAATAATGCATCAGTCAAAATCCTCACAGACCACAAAAACTTAGTACCCTTCATAACCACGAAGGAGCTAAATGGATGACAAATAAGATGGATGGAAAAACTCAGCACTTACAACTTCAAAATCGAATACCGTCCAGGAAAAGAAGGAGGAAAACCAGATGCATTAACTCGAAGGTCAAACGACAAACCAAATACACCAGAAGATGAGAGAATCAAACAAAGACAACAAATAAGATTACCAAAGGAAAAATATTTCCAAATGGAAGAAGAAGATAGTGGATACCAGTTGCCACATGAAATCAGTACAAGACCAACATTGGAAGAAGATATCAGGAAGGAAAGTCGGCAAGATGAAGAATGTCAAAAGATAAGAAAGGAACTGGAGGCCGGCATGAAGGAAATCAAAGGCATAGCCCTAGGACTATGTGAATGGAATGATGAACATTTATGGTACGATGGCGAAATCTGGATACCAGATAAAGAAGAACTATGCACAGAAATCATACAACACCATCACAACACCCCATACGTGGGACATGGAGGAGCAGCCAAAACTACCGAGTTCATGAAGCGATGATACTGTTGGCCCAAGATACGGGAAAACATCAAACGATACGTAAAAAACTGCGACACATGTCAATGAACTAAAGTGGTCCGACATGCACCTTACAGATTACTCAAATCAAACGAAGGCCCAGGAAAACCATGGAAATCAATATCACTTGACTTTATTACAGAGTTACCAAAATCGAACAATCAAAACGCCATTCTAGTAGTGGTTGATCATCTGACCAAAATGAGTCACTTTATACACTGCAGAACGGATATGACGGCAATACAATTTGCGAAAATATTTCTAAAAGAAATATATCGACTGCATGGACTACCAGAAGACATCATTAGTGATAGATAATCGCTATTCACATCAGAGATATGGAAAGAGATAGCAGAAAAACTGGGAATCGAACGATGCATGAGCACCGCATTCCATCCTCAAACAGATGGACAAATGCAACAGATAAACGGCATATTGGAACAATATTTATGAGCCTACGTCAATTACCAGCCAGATGATTGGTCCGAATGGCTACCTATGACTGAATTCGCCTACAACAACGGAAAACAAGAAACTGTCAAGACAACCCCCTTCTTTGCAAACTACGGCCTACATCCAGAACACGAATCGATAGGTCACATGCTACACGGAAAGATAACGGACAAAAAAGATATGAGTCCACTACATGACATATTACGAACAGAAATGGTCCTGGCACAATTACGACAGAAGGAAGAATATGATCGCTACCGAAAACCCGATCCAAACCTAAAGTCAAGAGATATGGTTTGGTTGCTACCACGCAACATCAAAACCACACGACCAACAAAGAAATTAGATTACAAGAAAATAGGACTATTCAAAATCTTGGCAAAGATAGGAAGCCACGCTTATAAGCTCGACCTTCCACCCATGATGAGGATACACAACACCTTCCACATCAGCCTCCTCAAACCCTATCAAGACAATCCCCTACCATCTCTACAAAAACCCCCACCACCGCCTATCGAAATAGATGGTAGATCGGAATACGAACTCGAAGAAATCGTCCACTCCCAAGTACACTACGGTCGCTTGCAATACAGAGCAAAGTGGACAAGATACTCTGCTAAACACGATAAGACCTGGTACCCAGCCAAAAACTTTGAACACGCACAAAATGCAATCCAACTGTTCCACCAACGATACCCATATAAACCGACCACTGACAGTCAAGGACGTACCCGAATTAGGGCGTGTTACACCCACATTGTACTGTACCATCTCCCACTATGGGGAACATCCCATGATGGAATACCAACAATTGCCGATACTATCGGCCCTACAGAACATTCCGGAACGCGACGCATTCAAACACATTACACTAACGAGCCTGGGGTATCGAACCCCAACACCAGTCAAGGAAGAACCTACGGACGAAGACTGGGTAAATCTGGTAGATTTACCCCTATCGAGGACCCCTACACCGGAAAGGAAACACGGGAACCTGTCATGGACAGGATGCTACAACGACAAGTGCCAAGTGCACAAAGGCGACAAGGAAGGCTCAGAGTATTGGCCTCGGGAAGCGAACCGATGGCCACCCAAAACTTCACCCCTTGGATCACCAGCGAGATCCCCAACACCAGAGCCAGTGGCTCTGGTACAATACATCAAACCGACTCCGAGGATGGAGTCGAAGAGAAGGGGGGCAAAAAAACAAAAATGGGTAAAACCCAGGAAGACGAGGCACGTCTCCGGGGAGGAAGAAATGGAAGAAGCTACGCCGAGGTTACCGCAGGCAGAGGACCAACAGGCGGTGAGAGCGGAACTGGAAAAGGACCTTCGACTGACGCAAGTGTTGTTGGAGGCAATGAAGCGAGGAACCAAGTTGAGCGTAAGCCAACTCGAGAAAGAACTGGTAAGGGAGACGGGAGCAAGGGAGGCCTTGGAAAGGGAGCTGGAGAGCCAAGCCGAACAGGCTCGGAGACATTCGGATAGGACCGCAAGAGCGGTCCAAAGGAATAATCGCAGCTACTACCACGGGGAGAAAAGCTGGAGGGACCATCAAGGGGGATGGAGACCCGAATAAAGCCCGATGGGACTCGGGCTGAGGGAGAGGGGAGCTAATGTCACAAACTGTGACTAAGCTAGGCAGATTTCATATAGCTCGGAATTCCGAGCTATAGGTAGGTTGGGATTTCACATGACGCACACTAGTGCGCCATAGGTTATTATGGTTACCTGTTCGTGACTCACATTTGTGAGTCACACGATGTTATGATTTTAGCACATGACTCAAATTATGAGTCATGGGTTTCACTCAGGTGACGCAAGTTGCACACCTGACTTGGTTATTATGTTTTAATTGGTTTTAGGTATGTTCCGCAGCGACTCATAGGAGTCAGCTGAGGGATTTCATATGACTCATAGCTATGAGTCACAAGGTTCGCGTGACGCATAAATATGAGTCACGCTAGGTGAACAGCTACTATATAAAGAGTCAATAAGACTCATGGTATTAGCTCTTCACACGTTCTTCTTGTTTATTTCCTACCTTTATATTTTATACAAATAAAAACTACCTTTACGCTCTTTAACCTTTATATCACCTTAGACGAGAAAACTATTTTTCGTCCTACGAATTACGCCTAAGTCCTAGCCGAGGACTTAAGAAGAATTGAGAGGAATAGGCACGGTACGGTAGAAGTCGAAGGACTAGACTAGCAACGTGGCATAGGCATAGGCCTAAAAACTATTACCTCGCCTCAAGTAAGAATTGTTACCTGTCGCATTACTCACCCGACCGGTAGGATTCTTAACACCAGCGTACATGTTCGACGTATTCTTCCTCGGTCTTGCTATATACAAGGATGTCATCGAGGTAAGCCGTACAGAGCCGGTCCAGTCCCTTGCGGAGCACTTTGTTGATGAAAGCTTGGAAGGTAGCAGGTGCGTTGGTGTGGCCAAAGGGCATCACATTGGAGTCGAACAGCCTATAGCGTGTGCGGAAGGCGGTTTTCCAGCGGTCTTTCTTCTGCATCAGGATCTGGTTGTAGGCACCACGAATATCAAGCTGGGAATATGTTTTGGCTTCCGCGAGGTTCATGAAAGTCTAGGTTAACAGGTGGAGGAGACCATAGTCCTTGATGGTGCCTTCGTTTAATCCAAGGTAATCGACACAAAGGTCGAGGGTGCCGTCTTTCTTTTTGATAAACAGGACCGGGGAGGCTGTCGAGGAAGTAGAAGTGCTGATGAAGTCCTTTTCCAAGTTCTCATCAATCCATCCTTTTAAGGTGGCCAGTTCAGGTGGAGACAAATTATAAAGAGGTCTGAACGGCGGGGTAAAGCCGGGCTTGAGGGGTATTTCATGGTCTACTCCAGGCCGACTAGGAGGTAACTGGGTTTGTTCCTTTTCCAGGAACACTGGCAGGAAGTCATGGTAGACGGGGGGAACAATCTCTTTGACTTCTTGTTGTTCTAACACTGTGTGATCAAGGGCACGTTGGATGGCATAAGCTTTGAGGAAGTGTGGGATCTGGTATTTGATTCCTTGGGTGCCTGTTACATCGGCGGTGCAGTGTTTAAGGCAATAGTCAGATTTGCAGGTAACAGTGTTAGAGGCGAAGCGGATGGTGACATCATGTTGTTTTAACCATGGGATGCTAAGAGTGAGGGGGTAACCACCCAGTTTAGTGATAAAGGCAGGAACGGATTCTTTGTGGTCATTTATCTCTAGGTCGAAATGGGCGATATGGGTGATTACTCCCGAGCTGATGGGTCTCCCATCAATGACTGAGAGATGTACAGGTTCTTTAAGTTGGGTCAAGGGAAGGTGGTCATGGCTAATGAAGTCTTTATCCTTGAAAGCATATCCAGTTGCTCCAGAATCGATTAGGGCGTGGGCTCAGATTACGTGTTGGTTGTCTATAATGTCACAGGCGACTACCAAATGGTTATCCTCAATGCTATTTTCCATTTCCTCCAGAGATAAACTAGAAATAACTAAACAAGGAGAAGACTTAACATGTCCCATGTCAGTGCTGGAGGTTGCACATGGGACCACTAGTTTTCCTACTCTCCTTGGGCAGGGAGGGGCTCCTCAAGAGCAGGAACTATGTGGGTGCTGGCCCTATGCATAGGGCGGGGTCCTTGGTTGGGACAAGCGTGAGCCATATGTCCATGTCCTCTACAGTAGAGGCAGAGGCCACGGTTGATTCGGTCTTGCCTCTCGGCAGGGGCGAGCTTTCGACGACCTGTGGAGAGGTCTATGGGGCCGGGGGCGGTACCAGTGGTTGTGGAGGTGGAGGGGGGAGGAGCCGCTGGTGTGCGGGGTGCAGCGGGGGTAGAAGTCCTCTATGAGGTTGAGGAGGAGCCTTTCTTTTCGGCGGCACGGGCGCGGACATTGTTATCGAGTTGCTTGAGGAGGGAGAGGTAGTTGTTCAGAGATTCAGGGGTGGGGAAGACATGTACCACAGCGTCCTTCAGTTCAGTACTGAGATCTTGGTAGAGGGCGGTGCATTTGGCGGCGTCGTTCCAGAGGGTGTCGACAGCCAGGCGTTGGAAGTCGGTGAGGTATTCGACGAAAGGGCGGTTCTTTTGCGGGAGGCTCCTCAGAGCACGTTCTGTGGTTTGGACCCTAGTAGAGTCACCGAAGGCTTGTTCCAGTTCGGCGTAGAGGGCGTTCATGTCCACAAGGTTGACACGGTCAGACAAGACCAGGTGTTGGATCTGAACGAAGGCTTGTCCGCGGAGGAGACCAATGGCATAACCAAGACGATGTTAGTCATTGTTCAACTGGTGGCTGTCACCCTGTAGTTTCATTCGCAACTGGGTGAGGAAAGGATAAAATTTCTTGGTAGTTCCATCGAAGTGTTCGGGGTCAGGGATCGAGCCTTGTTTGTTACCACCTGCCAGGGCGGCAGCACCAGGTGCGCGCATGTGGGTGAGGGTCCTATTCAAGGATATGATGGCAGCATTAGCCTGTGTTAGGTTGTTTTCGACGATAACGAGACGGGCCTCGAGGCCTTGGCCTTCGGTACAGGCATCGTCTCGTTCTTGGGCGAGGAGGGTACACTGTTGTTGTAACTGTTGGTATTGGGGGGTCTGTTCAGTAGCGGGCAGGGCAGGCAGGCCTAGTATCTGGTTGGCTAGGTTCCTGGCGAGGGTGAACTGGTTCCGGACTTGATCGACGGAGTGTTCTTGGATATCCTGGTCAGTCAGGGCTCCAAGGGCCTGAAGGGGACCGAGAATGTTGGGGGGAAGCTGGGACATGGTATGGTGTGAGTTGGGTCCTAGGAGACGCAATCTTGTGTAATGGACAGGGTCTGAGGGTCGGGTAGCCCAAGGAACACCACAGCAGGAACAGGCAAGAGTTCGGAGACGAGGTCTAGGGACAGGCATACAACCGAAGCGAGTTGTACAAGGCTCTTGGGTCAGGGACTCAGGGTCAGGGTTCAGGGGTTCAGGAGGACACGAAGTAGAAGAGGTTGTAATTCCTAGGTACAGGTGCCCAAAGGAGATTACCTGATTCCGTAAAGAAAGTAAAATATAAGGGGACACACCCCCTCATATAGATAGGAAATCCTCCTTGATCACTAATACAAAAGATAGTCCTTGGCGTCATGCGCAGCCATGATTCTTCCGTCAGGTTCCACCAGGTTCCCTTGCATGGCAACCTGTTCCAATCATAATACAAAGGAAATCTCACTATACAACCAAAGAAACCCATCCCAATATATGCAACCAAAAATCCAATGACTGTCCATCTCCCATGACCGGGTGGCCGTGACACTACCTCTCCTTGCCTATAGTACACGCGCTTTCACATGACAACTCCATTCAATATGGCATGATATACTACAGTACCAGAAGACCATATGCTGACTAGAATGCTTGAAGTAACTACCAGACAGTGCACGGTCCGAAACTGAAGCACGAGTCAAGTTATGGTTTTAAAAATGACTGTTTTGAGAGGAGCCATGTTAGGTACTGGTACGACGATGTTGATAGGAATTTGGTCGGCTAGGATGGCTAAACTGGGTAGCCAGTGCTGATGTTAAAGTACTTGCAATATTCATACTAGATAAGTCCAGTTCACGATTTTCCATTGTAACCTCTTCCTCGCAAATCATAGAAACAAGTCTATCAATGGTGAAACCACCAGGTTGGTGCAAAACAATATCGACAAAGCCATTAAAAGTCGACGGCAATGTACTAATCAAGTGAGATGTAAAGGCTTCCTCACTAATCCCCTGCTCTGTGCCAGATAGAGTATGGCAGATTGAAAGTAGTTGAGAGATATATGTCTGAATTGGTTCACCTGCTTTCGGTCTGGCTTGATTGAACTTACAAAGGATTAAGGTTCAAGTTGTCGCTGTCCTTGAAGCAGTATTATCAAGCCGCTCCTTGAGGATGGTCCAGGCTTCTGCTGGCTCCATCTGATCATTGATGAATTCCCGAACATCAGTATGACAAGAATGGTAAATCATGGCAAAGCCTTTTCCTGACCGAAGGTGATACTCATTAAAGGCTGTACGCTGATGTGCAGGAGGTACAGCCTCAACCCCCAAGACTATATCAAGTGCGTTAATTGCACGTAGGAAGCCTTGAACATTCCGAGACCACTGATCCCAATTGCCATACTGGAATTTCACCATCTCTCCAAATTCATACCTGTATGTGGTAATGCTGGGTGCAGCTGGAGGAATAATATCAGAGGAGGACATCTTGGATAGTAGAGGTTTGCAAATAGGGGATTGAGAATATCAATAGGTAATGGTTCAGTATAGAAGAAGATAATTGCCCCAGGCTCATAACCTGTAGCAACAGTGCAGATTGTAGTAACAGTGCGGATTCAGAGATGAAAAGAATCCTTGTAGTTCTTAGATACAGGAGAAGGAAGGACAAGCCTTCTTATAAACTGAAGACTAGTGTACAGAGATTTCATAGTGTCCACCAAGTCTCAACCGTGTCCTCTAAGTCTCAACCGTGTCCTCTAAGTCTCAACCGTGTCCTCTAAGTCTCAACCGTGTCCTCTGAGTCTCAACCGTGTTCTCAGAGTCTAAACCCTAACCCTATCAGATAATGAGACTCCTTACAACATTTCCCTCAAAGGCCACTCCGAGTGGGATATCTACATCAAAGCTGCCGTACAGAGTCTCGACTTCTCCACACTTAGTCCCTTTATCCGACCAAGCATTGCACTATAAGTGTATCCTAACCCGACACCATCGGTCATTGCGCTGAGTTTTTGTCACTTGCGGTGGATTGTGGTTTCATGTAGGATCGCGTCGATGTTTAGCGGCACGTGCGGGAATCTAGATTCATATCTGGCTGTGAATAGCTTGAGGTGGCTTCCTCAAGGTCACTTCTTCTACTTATATTTCAGAAGTGTCTTCAGGGATTTTCTTCATGTCTGCTTGTAGACTGCGATCAATTGCATTTGGTATTGTGTGCTCGTCCAGCCTGTTGAGATTTCTTATACCACCTCTCCCGGGTCTCATAGACAAACTCATACTCTCCCACAAAGACGCCTTCCGATATCGGGTCGGATGTGCAGGCTCCCAATAACGAAGATTCGGACGCGGGGAGACTGTTGGAGAATCTGTTTTGGTAGATCGGGGATGCTGACTCGATATCCTGCTACACTCTCATCCAGACCC
>LN891074.1:305737-338342 GCA_900010015.1 Tuber aestivum
TATAAATTTTCTATAAATTATATTCCTTCTAGTAATCCTGGTTCTACTGTTGTAAATAATACCCCCTTATGCTACTGTACAGTACAAGAACAAGCCCTTGACAACAGGCTAGCAATGTCTCTATCGCAGGAACATTGTCGGTATTGAGATTTGGTGCCTCGATCTCGACACCTAGAGCGTGGCACAGTTTAGCGGCCTTCAAGGGCCGCTCCGGGTGAGATATCCACATCAAAGCGGCCATACCGAGCTTCGATTTTTCCCCACCCTGTCCCTTTATCCTACCCAGGGTTGCATCATAAGCATCCCCCAAACCTAAGCCATCGGTCATTGCGCTGAGCCTTTGTCACCTGCGATGGATTGTGGTTTCTTGGAGGATGGCATCGATATTGAGTGAGACGAGAAGGAATCCAGGCAAACATCCGTCAGACTCACATACCATGAAGTAGCCGCCCTAGTGCGTTGTTACTACATACATCTCAGAAATGTCCTCGGGAACTCTCTTCAAGATATCTGCCTCCAGGCTACTGTCCATTGCCTCCGGCATTGTGTCCTCCTCTAGCTTGGTGCGAAGGTATCTGATAACGTCATATCTCTTCGGTCTTATGGATTCTCTCTTCACTCTTCCACCAAGACGTCTCCCGATCTCAGGTCAAACGTGCAGTCTTCCTGTCACAACTATTCGTGTACCCGGTGACTTTTGGCGAATCTGATTTAGCGGATCGAGAATCTTGACCCAATGTCCAACCAGACACTCGTCTAGGGCATCAATACATATGAACGTGCATGTTTTGGAAGAGGTAGTCTGTAGCATCTTCCCAATATCCGAAAGTTGCGGTACCCGTCCACCGATGACCTTATTCTGGTCTTCGTAGGCTTCGACTACTTCCCCCGGTGCCCCTCTCAGTCCGCTTATGACCTGTTTGAGCAGGGCGCCCATCATACTCGTAGGTAACTGCTCCGTTTGGGCGGCAAAGTCAAAATAAAAACAGGCCAACGGCGGCATTCTGTCCTTTAGACCGATCACACAACCTGTCTATCACTATTGAGCTAATATTACGGCTGGTTAGCACTCGCATATTCTCTTCCATTCCTCGATAATCCAGCTTGTTACCTGATGAAAGCCTTGTGCACCCCAGGATCTCCGTAGCAAAACAATACCGCGTTATCGGATCCATCCCCCCAGCTGCCCGCGTACCAGTTCCTGAATTCCTCGGTTTTCAGTAGCCATTTTCCCACATTTTCCACTCGATTGCCTTGCTAGTCCCGGTGCCCTAACCTTGGTTCTAATTTAGTGGTGACAACTAGCTCAAGATTTGAGACCGGTCGTCGGCAATGGTGTAATTTTTCAACACGTTAACCCTGTTAAAAGTGTTGATATTATTAGTGAGAGATTGGGACAGCTTCTATTTTTTGCTTCTCAGGATGTTGTCAATGATGGATGATGGAGTAAGGCGACTACAAGTACTGGAATCCCTTGGGGTCGAAAAAAAGCGGGGTCTTTTGTGGAACCTTGCGGATACCTCGGTGCCGTCTCACTCGGCCATGTATAAAGTATTCAGACGCTTTGACACCCAGGCAGGTGCTAATAATGCCAAGGCGTCCGAATACTTTATAGTGGCATCAACAACGTCCTACTTGCGCCTGCTGAATTAGTTTGATAGTATGAAATACCATACTATAACTCTCTTGTTGTTATCACGTAGCACGGCGCGAATCTTGCATTCTGGTGGATGGGTATCTCGGGGCTCTTATGTCACACTCAACTTATCGAACTATGGCATACGGAAATTCTCCTTGCTGACGCCTACCAGAAAGCTCCATCGGCATGCTCGGACAGTACTAGATCACGCGAGGACGGGGGCTACATTATCCGACATTTATCAAGACTGCCCGATATTCCGGTAGTGCTCTCATTAACTTATGGCAGAGCGTTGACCCACATTCCCGGTGATCTGCCCCAACATTCTAAAGATCAAGGGGCAAGCTCGCCAAAACAATATACCTCTATATGGATAACTGAAGCCGCAACTCAAGGAGTTGTGAATTTGCTGATGAATAACTCTTCTGTCGAGTCCGGTATAACTCCGGATCCAAGATTTTTCGCAAAACAGGCCGAGTCTGCTGAGAGAATCCCCCATGAACTAGTGTGTCGGAGAAAGTGAATTTATGATCTAAGCGATGCTCTTAGCGCTCGGTATCGAAAAACACGGCTTATTTCAGCACTCCTCCTCAGTCTTCTTTCACACACGGCTAGGTCACACTTGAGATGTATCGCTTCCAAGCTGGTCACTTGTTTATCGCTGCTGGCCTGTCAAAGACCCTCATTAGTCCCTGTTCAGAGTTTGAAATGTACTCGAGTAAATCCCAGTATGGTGGCGAATTATCAAACGCAATACCACAAAGTTCTCCGATGTCTCCAACATGCTACTAGTAGTTACCGTTAGTAGGACCAACACGACACACTTTGGATATAGATGAAGATGTGATATCGGGTGGGGAGAGTTCCATCTGGCGCAGACAGGAGGAAAAGAAAATTTCATATATTCTTTTCAACACGCAATTAACCTCTAGCATTGCGGACATGAATATCCCGGACCCACCGTTGCTCTTTGGTGATGCGCTGCCTCAAGATGCGCCACCGATGTTACCACGCCACCAGCCACCTCTAAAATTTTCATCTAACCATCCTCTAATCTCTGGGGTCGTGTAACCCATAATCTGCTCGTTACGATACAAGCGACCATAATTTGTATATGTCTAGAGTACGAACTTTAAATTTACATAGCATATGATACCGGGTGAAAATACGGTGTAGTACTCGAACACAATAACTTGTCGTAAATCACCATACACCACCAGCCATACAGTGCGGGTGCAAAAAAAAACGTATTAGATCTCGACACGGAGGCAGGAGGGGGGAGGGCTCACCCGGGGCAGGCAAAAGAGGAGGAGAAAACATAAACCCACAATCAGCCTCCTGTGTTTTGGACAGGAATACCGCAGATCTATCATTTCTCTTCCGCCGTGACGCGCCCCCTCACAACCCACCACAAGTTTCACCATGCCACACCTAGTCTAATCCAGCAAACCCGCCCGCTAGAAAAGAAACTTGATTCGTCAGCACTTTGCACAATATCAATTCCAAGCGTCCTCACCTGTCTAAGGGCCTGTTTGGATGAAATGGTTCCGTTCCGTTGGCCCATACAAATGACCATTTCCTTCCTTTTAGAAAAGGTTGTTGCCAGAAGGCCGCTTGGCACACCCGCTATCAACCTTTCCATTTCAATGGTTGACCGTTAGCAACAACCTTTTCCACCAGTCAAACCATTTCGCAACGGAATGGTTGCCACTTCTTCCTTTTTTACCAAACATGCCCTTAGATTTCAGTGGGGACGTAAGAGTTTGGAGGATTTAGGCTTGCTATGTAGAAGAAAAGAAAATCTATATATATTTTTTAAATACAGTTAACCCCCATAATTGGGCATGGGAATAACCCACATCCGAAATTGTTCTTTTTCGCTAGTCCTTTCTCTTATTCTATCAAGATCATCCCTAGTCCGTAGTTCGACCATCCTTTGATCTCGGCGCCTCAACAATGTAAACCCCCTTGTGATGAAGAAAGCCAACAGGGTAGCACTTTCTTCAACAACCTCCTACAGCCGGCACGATTACACATCAATGTTTATAATGGGGGTACTACTTCCCTGTGTTGCACTTTACTACATAATTTCCGGCACAGCACCAGCCGCCCATGATACGGCAACGCCCAGCACCACCCAAGTACCAGTCCCCCGGAGCATGGTAGGCCTCCTGTCCGGCTGAGAAAATTCCATGTTCCCGCAATCCCAACCCTGGGATAAAACAGGATGCCTAGGAAAGACGAAAATTGCAGGGAGTAAAAGAAGGCTCGGGGGAGATGGAATATCCCGCCCCAGTTCTCTCGCGGGTTGTCATTGCACGGTGCTGTAGGCCCTTTGCTCACTCTTGAGGGGGGGTGAGGATACATTATAGCGTAACCTCGGAGTACTTGCTATGTTCGGTGGAAGGGCAAGCTCTTGCGTGTGCGGGCTGGGCGAAATGTATGGTACTGTATAGAATGTGTTGGGTATTTATTGACTACCTTAATGCCATATATGGTGTGTACTAGTATGGTAGGTGATCTCTATCTAGCGACGTGGGTGGAGTGTTCTGCTGTATCTTGAGTTGTTCTAGTTTGTAAGTTATGGCAGTAATAAATACCAGTAAAATCTCGTGGGATCCACCATTTCCGGCTCCCCGTCATCCCACTATGTTTAGTTTGACAGGTTAACAGAATTGACAATACGGGTTAGCAAGATTAAACACGCGTGGCCAGCCGCCCTCTCTCACTGTATCAAGACGACGCTAATCCATCTTGGGAGGCTGAGAGACATAGTGGATTTCACGAGATTATATGGTCATCCAGGAAAAAATCCTAAGCACCGGCGGTGCAAGTAGAATAAGCCTTACTTGCACGGGTATGAAAAAGTAGGCTATGTTCGAGTGAGGAAGAGAGTGTCTTGTGGTCCTTATTGTTTCTACCTAACCGGAGGTGTCCTATATATACACAATTCTCCTTCGTACAAATAAACCTTTTCCTGATTTCTGTTCCAAGTCTCCCACCACTCTTTGCGTTTCCAATCCAACTACTTTCCTCCTAAAACTCTTCTGAATCTTCCAACGTCTCATCATACTGTTACAGCACCTCCGTAGTGCAACACAGGTTTGTATCAACCCCTTGTACATCTTCCCACTAGCCTGTGAAGCATTTATCCACACCTCCGACAACTCAAAACAACTCTCCCACACTTCCAGTATCACTAGCACATCCTTCCCAAAACCCTCCAGCCTTTGCCGAACATTACCGAGGATCATGATGGAAGCTCCACGAATTTCAACACGCTCCCTCGTGAAGACTTCCATCAACTTTTCCTACATCATCCCCATTCCACCGGTAAACTTCTCATGTGTTGGACGCGGTAAGGCTTTTGTCATGATGTCCGCTAACATCTCTCCGGTAGGACAGTACTTCAAGTAGATTTCTTCCTGTTCCACCAGTTCGCGAATAAAGTGGTATTGGATGTCAATATGCTTCGTACGTGCATGGTATTCGGGATTGCGGGCGAGAGCCAGTGCTCCTTGGTTGTCTCCATGAAGTTGTGACATTGGTTTGATATGGTTTCTTGCACCCATTTCAGCTAACAGCCTCCGTAACCACATTGTCTCTTTGGCAGCTTGCGTCATAGCCATGTATTCTGCCTCCGTCGTTGATAGTGCAATTGAGCTCTGTTTCTTGCTTGCCCATGACACAGCTCCGCCATTCAGTTTGAAAACGAAACCTCCAATCGATTTCCGGTCATATCCTGACCCCCAATCGGCATCGGAATATCCACCCATTTGATTGCTTGTCCCATACATCAAGCCTAACTCTCTTGTACCCACCAGGTACCGGAAGATCCTCTTCACCGCAACCCAATGATCCCATTCAGGTGCATGATTGAACTGGCTTACTAGCCCTACTGCGTAGGCCAGGTCTGGGCGAGTTCCCAACATTGCATACATTAAGGATCCCACCGCAGATTGGTAAAGTTCGAGTGGTACTGGAGCCACATGGGTTTCCTCAATCGTAGAGTCATAGTTCGAGGATGGGGGAGGCTTGAGGTGATATTTGGAATCAAGTGGTGTTAAGCATGGTCGCGCATTCTCCATGCCATGCCGCAGCAAGATCTTGTCGATATATTTCGTTTGCTTGATACTCAACAGGAGTTGAGTCCGATTTCGTACAATCTCAAGCCCCAAGAACGTCCTCAGTTCTCCTAGGTCTGTCATTTCAAACGTAGCCTCCAAGCACTGCTTTATCCAAGAGATATCCTCTACCTCAGCCGCTGCTAGGACTAGGTCATCCACATAGACAAGGGCAATTACGCATCGGTCGTAGTTGATGTAGAGGCTGTAGTCCTGTTTGCTGCGCATGAAGTCTAGGCGGTCAAAGAAGGTGTTTATCTTCTGGTACCAGGTACGAGGGGATTGTCGTAGTCCGTAAATTGATTTGATTAGGCGACATGCGTATTCTGGTTCCTTTATTCCCGAGACTCCTTCCGGGCAGGCCATGTAGATTTCCTCTTCCAATTCGCCATTCAGAAATGCGGTCTTCACATCCATGCTATGGAGTTCCCAGTCATTTTCTGCAACCAGAGCCAGGAGTACTCGTAGGGTTGTAAACTTTGCAACTGGCGCATATGTTTCTAGGAAGTCTATCCCCGGCTTCTGGGAATATCCTTTTGCGACCAATCTGACCTTGAACCGTCCATCTTCCTTTCGTCTAAAGAGTCATCTGCATCCTACTACCTCACGGTCTTCTGGCACCTTCTCAACGACCCAAGTCCTATTTTTCTTCAATGAGGCCAACTCACTTTCCCAGGCCATTTTCCAGGAACTAGCCTCTTCTCCATCAAGTGCCTCCTCCAAGGTTCTAGGTTCCTCTGTTACAGCCATCATTGCTTGCCAAGCTGCTGGTCGAAACATTTCACGTGGACGCCGGGTTCTTTGGGGTCTTGAGCTAGGTATAGCTTCCGGACTAGTCGGTTCAGGTTCGGTCAAGGGTTCTGATACGGTACCTGTGGTAAACGGTCTCGGTCGTAGAGTAATTGTGTCTTCGATATGATCTTTATCTGTTGTTAAGTTTTCGGCAGGATCGATCGCTGGTAGTGGTTGTGAACCACTCACGTCCACTCCCAGTAGTTCTGGTTTTTTGTTTTCAGCCGCCTGATCCTTAGCCCCAACAGTACTAGGCATTTCTCTAGTGGTGTCGTCACCCACTTCAACCCAATTCTGATTTTCCTCACTGATTTCATGCCTCTCGCTCTCTCTGCTTTTCTCTTCAAACACAACATCGCGAGTTTTGATCACACGCCTTTTATCTTCATCAAAAACACGATAGACTCTACTACCGCTATCCTCCTCATATCCGATCATACGGCATTGTATTGCATGAGGTGCCAACTTATGCCTTGTCTGTACTGGCACATGGCTGTATGCGGTGCAGCCAAAAACTGTTAGGTGTCCAATTGATGGTTGAAAACCATACCAAAGCTCGAAAGGGGTTTTACCTTCACGCGGTGTGGAAGGCATTCGGTTTATTAGATGCACTGCAGTAAGTACTGCATATCCCCAAAACTCTGGGCCTAGCTGACTATCAAACAGCATGCATCTGACTAGATCCATCACCGTTCGATTGGTGCGTTCGGCAATCCCATTATGTTGTGGAGTATAGGGCGGAGTGATCTGTTGCGTAATCCCGGATTCTCTAAGGTATTTCTGGAATCGATTTCCTGTGTATTCCCCACCACCATCACTGCGCAAGAACTTGATCTTTTTTCCAGTTTCTCTTTCTACCTTTGCTTTATAGTCCTTAAATCGTTCACTAACATCAGATTTCTGTATGAGCAGTGAAACAGCCACTCGACCAGACCTTTCATCGATAATGGTCGCAAAATACTTTTCACCCATCAGGCCAGTTTCCGCCATTGGCCCGCAAACATCTGAATGAATGGTATGTAGCAACTCGTCAGTCTTCACTCGCTCTCCAGTTAGACGCTCCCGTATTTGTCTTCCCTTTGCACAGGTATGACATAGGTCCTTCACACTGACCTTACTTCCATCCACTTGAAATCCTGTGACTGATTTGCGTATTTGTGTAATAGCATTTCCATCTAATGCCCGATGTCCCAATCGCCGATGCCAAACCTCCCATGAGGTACTATCTTTCTGGTTGGATATCCCAATTAATCCCAACTCGCGCTCACTTCTCAAGAAGTAAATATTCCCCTCTCGCTTTCCAATCACCTGCTCATTATCCAAATCCTGGATAATGCAGGCCCCGCGGTTGAACTCTACCCGCAGACCTTGATCGACCATTCTTGCAACACTAATGAGGTTACTCTCAATTTGAGGTACATACAGGACATCGTGGAGCTGAATTCTGCCAGCTCTGGTTTGTATACCAATTTCTCCTTTTCCTACTGCCGTAATCTGTTTTCCATTTCCTATCGTGATTGCGACTGATGGAATTTCCTGATACTGGTTTAGAAGGTTCCTCTGTGCGGTCAGGTGCTGTGATGCCCCTGAATCGATAATCCAGTCCATCATCCCACTCTGATTATTTGTTCGTCCTATGAAAGCAAGATTTCCAATCTTACTCTTTCTTTCAAGATCTGCTTTGCGCTTAAAGCAATCATTTTTCCAGTGACCTTCGCGATGGCAGTAATGGCACTGGCCGCTTGCCGCAGTTGGGTTCTTTCCACCAATCGCAATTCTTGAAGGACCACCTCTAAAACCTCCTCGCATTGATCCACGCATTCGATAGCCTGATTGTGCACGGAAGGAGGAACCAGTTTGGGCTTGATTTCCACGAACACTGAATGCCGACAGTGGTTGCTCACTCTGCTCGGTCCTTCGTGCTGCCTGTCTCCGTGTTGCTTCTTGGAGTAACCTCCCACAAAGAAAATCAAAGGTGATCGTGTCTGCCCGGGACTGTACAGCCATAATCAATGGTTCGTAGGACTCCGGAAGAGAGAGGCTTAGCATGGATACGAGATCGCTGTCAGGTATACCTTGTCCATTGACAGAAAGGTTTGCAACCTGGGTAGACAACTCCTTGAAACTGTTCAGATGCGCTGACATTTCCTGTCCTTCATGCAAATGCAAACTCCAGAGCTTCTGCATTAGTACCATACGTCCATTGGCACCGATCCCCTGGTGAACCTTGGCAAGTGCTTCCCAAGCCTCTTTGGCATTTGTGGCAGACTGAATATGCGGGATTTGAGAGTCACGAATATTGAGGGAGATGATGGTAAAGGCTTGATCATTGTGTCTGTTAAACCTTTCTAACTCCTCGGCAGATACTGCAGATGGAATGGTCTCAATTGCGGTAGCAAGACCTTTTTCTTTCAGCAGCCGATGTATGCGAAACTTCCAAGCAACATAGTTGCTCTTCCCGGTAGCCATTGATCCATCCAGCTTTTCAATTGAGTGGCTGACGGAAGTGAAGGATGGGTTTGGAAGATCTGATGTGGAGGTTGCCATGTTTATTTCGTGAGTGCTTTGAATGACAGGTTTTGGAAACAGAGGTGGGCTGGTTGGGAAGGAAGGTAGAGTAGAGGAGATATAAAGATAGTTGTTATAATAGAGCGCGATCCGGGCTCATAACCTAAAAAAGTAGGCTATGTTCGAGTGAGGAAGAGAGTGTCTTGTGGTCCTTATTGTTTCTACCTAACCGGAGGTGTCCTATATATACACAATTCTCCTTCGTACAAATAAACCTTTTCCTGATTTCTGTTCCAAGTCTCCCACCACTCTTTGCGTTTCCAATCCAACTACTTTCCTCCTAAAACTCTTCTGAATCTTCCAACGTCTCATCATACTGTTACAGCACCTCCGTAGTGCAACACAGGTTTGTATCAACCCCTTGTACATCTTCCCACTAGCCTGTGAAGCATTTATCCACACCTCCGACAACTCAAAACAACTCTCCCACACTTCCAGTATCACTAGCACATCCTTCCCAAAACCCTCCAGCCTTTGCCGAACATTACCGAGGATCATGATGGAAGCTCCACGAATTTCAACAGGGTAGGGTACGGATAATTAAGAATAGAATCCTAGAAAGACAGGGATAGGTGGCAATGCAAGTAACTACAGTGGCCAACCGCATTAACAGAATCATCGCCTCCTGGTCTAGAAGTAGCAATTCCATCTGCTGTGTCACAGAAATTAGCCCTCACTTGTAGGATAGAGATGCATGTACACGTAATTCCTTACACCCTTTAGTGATTTACCGGTAGTGGGCGAGTTTGGTAGTTTTGGCTAACATGCATATTGGATTCATTCCCGCCTTCCTCGGGTCTTGATTTGGAAATCAGTTTTGCAGCTCCCAGTTGGAGACTGACTTAAAGGTTTGAACTCTCAACTTTCTCCGTTCCAGCCCTCTATTGGTCGGCTGCCGTACTCATACTCATAGGTCTCATGGGGGCAATTGTAGGAGACCTGCATATGAGAGTAAAGCTAGTTAGTGAGGAGAAGGTTCTGTGTTGTTTTGGCCGGAAGAACATAGTGCTGGACGGAAGAGCTATCGATACTGTCCTGTACTGTACAGTACTAGTACTTGTATGCTTGGTTATTTTGTTTCTGGTCCGATGACCTTTGCGAGAAGGAAAGAGGGAGGGGTGAGGATAAGTTGCTCGGTTTAGATTCTTCGGAGATATTTACCATAGCTCTGCTGGCCGGTTTAAATGGAACACCAGCCCAGCACATCAGGTAGCCTCTCCGAACAAAAGATGATGAGAATTTGTCACTCTTGCTGTGTCGGCACCATAGGTAGGTCACGTGCAACTTCCTCCGGACCCAGTGGCTTTCACTGGAGTACTCATAGTACCATACAAGTAATGTAAAAAAAAGCATATCGATATCATGATACGAGTACTGTACGAGTACCCGTGCCGTCACTAACGCACTACCGTACCCTGACAGGTGGCTCGGGCTGGATCTCCGGGTGAGGGCGGAATTCACGATCGAGAGGCTTTACAGTGGGACCTCCGGGAGGATGGCGGTCGCATGATTGGGTTTGGGCCAATTGAAAATTTGCCCTTGCATCAGTTTGTAACCACGAGGGAGTGTGAATATTAGATTTATTGTCATGATTGGAGGGGTGCTTTTGGTAACTGTTGGTCAGATGAGAAGTGACTTGCAAAGAAGGGGAGGGAGGTGCTTGCTTTGTGCAACATAAATGATACCGGAGTGCTTTGCTGGTGGCTGAGTGCGGGGTATCTGAGCTGCCGCTGCCACACCTATCATTTTGTGCTCTCAAAAAAAAAAAGGAAACAAGTTCAACTGGGCTTTAATACCCAAGGCCTTCTGCCCCATTCTCCCCCTTCTAGTCGTGGATTTGCGAGAACAGAGAACTTTCAATACCAACTTCGATAAAACACCTTTCCCACGGTTTAAGAAACAATCGATAAGATGAGCGGCAGACAATCGAACACTCCTTTTGAGGGCCATCCCTCTCCCCAACGGTATGTTCCCAGAATGTGCTGCGTGCACAAGCTCATGTTGGCGCTTCAAATCACTAAGGTCACTAGGTATGACTCCAGCCGTCCGATCAATACCAATACACAGGGCAACTATAGCGGCAACACCGGTTCCTATAACACTATGAACTCGGGTAACACAACCATCAATAATAGTTACCATCAGGTGCCCATGAGCTTGCCCCAGAACTACTCCAAAATCGTGCAGTGCCTGTACACGTCAAAATATGAGAGCCACCGAAATCGCGTTCGGAAGCCAGTGGAGGGAACATGCACCTGGGTTACCAAGCACCCAAAGTATACAGATTGGTTGGAAAATAAAGCATCCCGACTCCTCTGGCTACCGGCAGATCCTGGTTGCGGAAAATCAGTCATCGCTTCGTTCCTGATAAAGCATTTGGAAATTCAAACGGACGCCATCATTTGCTACTTTTTTAAAGATGACAGTGAGGAACAGAAGAGCGCACTATTTGCGCTTTGTGCCATACTGCATCAGCTTTTTACGCGCAGACACTCACTCTATAGATATGCCGAGCAAGCGTTTAAGGACAAAGGCGAGAGCTCTACCGAGGAGGTCCATACGTTGTGGAGTATTTTGGTAAGAGCGGTAACCGAAGGGGGGTGCGGCAATGTAATCTGTGTCGTGGATGCGTTGGACGAGTGCGCAGAGGTGACCCAACGACTATTCTTAGGCCACTTGGCTAGCCTTTCCGAGACGGAAAATTGCGATATGCCGTTGAAAATCATTGTTACCAGTCGCCCATACCAGAAAATCGAGAGGGGACTTCTCTCACACGCAACGACGATTCGGCTTAAAGGGGAAGACGAGATCAGTTCTATTACTGGTGACGTTACCCATGTTATCAACGAAGGTATTAAGGACCTGGAGAAATACTGGGGACAGCCTGATGGGTTTAGATATTTGCGGGATCTCCTCGAATCCTCTGCCGATCGGACGTTCATTTGGGTCTCACTCATTCTGGAGATCTTGAAGGATAGTGAGGATGGCTCGGTTGAGGAGTTTACTAATATTGTCTCCACTGCACCACGCGATCTAGCTGAACTATACACCAAGATCCTCGACAAAAGCAGACATCCCGAGAAAGCCCGGAGAATTCTGAAAATAGTAGTAGCGGCTGCAAGACCTCTTACACTTGGCGAGATGAATGTCGCATTTAGAATCAGGCGGAATCGGAGAACAATCAGAGACCTCCGCGCTCTTCCCCCAGGATTCGAAAAAATGGTAAAAAATCTATGTGGACATTTTGTGCGGATCATCGATTCGAAGATTTACCTAGTTCACCAAACTGCAAGCGAGTTCCTCATTGAATCATCTTCACCTGGCCAAGGAAATTGGCAGTATACCCTGAGCCTCAAGGATTCAAACTTTGTATTGGCTGACTCTTGTATCGCTTATCTTTCATTAGAGGAGTTTGAAGACCACCTATTACCGGTTGATTGGAACGGTACCATAAACAAGAGCGCAGTTAGTAATTACCTGCGCAAATATACATTTCTTGATTACGCAGCTGGACACTGGCCAGACCACTTCCGAGATTCCGAGGACTAGCGGATGGAGCTATTCGAGTCTACACGACGGATCTGTGGAGCCGGTTCCAAACGCTTTCTGACATGGCTTCCGGTGCATTGGCGCAATTATGGCTGGGAGTATAGGTTCCCAGAATATTTGACTCATTTGATGATAGCATCCTGGCTTGGACAAAAGTCAGTGGTTGAACGGCTATTGGAAGCAGGAGGCGATATCAATGCTCGATCCAAGCTATATGGTCCAATACTGAACATGGCTGCTATGCGGAGGGACGGAGATATGGTTAAAATGCTACTGGATAAGAACGCAAAAGCATATATAGGGGGGAGGGAGTATGATATCTTGCATGTGAGGAGGCCTGTTATATTGAAGTCACTTGTGTTCAGCTGACAATAAACGGAAAATCGTCTAAAGACGGTATGTGGGCTTCTCATGAGAGGGGGTTAGGGCTGATTAGAACCAATGTTTGTAATAGAAGGTGAGTAGAAGCAGTGGATCATATCTCCTTCACACTATCATGTTGCTAATTTCAGAACCCGGCGAATGTTAGAGAGTAAGTGGGCTACATTCAGGATGCGTGGCAGCGCTGGTGGCTAACTTTGGTTTGATGCATGACTGAAGAGCGTAGGTTATCACATTCTTTACTACCGGATGATGTAATAAGGTTACTGACTTGCGGGGAGATATTGGATGTAAGGAACTGAGTAAATATCGCAGATAAGAAAGGAGATAATTAATAGGCAAGCTGCTGGGTACGATAGCTTGTAGGTAGCGGAAATAGGCGGACGCGAGGGACGATCGATAGCTAACAATTGGCCTGTGGGGGATTCTAGGAAGTAAGTGAACACAATCAACAACGACCCAGAGACGAGGCAATGGCTGACCTCCGGCTCGCGGAGTGTTGTAGTTTGTGAGTGAAGACGATCAACTACGGTCCTGCGGCGGAGCAATGGCTGACCTCCGGCTCACCGAGTGTTGTAGGCAGTAAGTGAACACGATTGACCTCGGTTCTGCGACGAGGCAATGGCTGACCTCCGGCTCGCTGATTGCTGTAGAGAGTAAGTGAACACGATAACCACTGTCTGCAACGAGGCAATGGCTGACCTCCGGCGAACTGAGTGTTGTAGGCAGTAAGTGAACACGATCAACCACGGTTCTGCGACGAGGCAATGGCTGACCTCCGGCTCGCTGAGTGTTGTAGAGAGTAAGTGAACATGATCACCCATGCTCCTGCAGTGGTGCCGTCGCTAACCTCCTGCTCGCTGTTTGTTCTAGATTGTAGGCGAATTACATCAACCTCCCTTCTTATCATTTATAACTGCTGATACCCACTTTCTCGTTCTTTCAGGCGGTAAGCGATCATACATCTTCTCACTGGTTTCTTAGTCCTCCTGACTTATGTTCTCCTTGCAGGCCGTATGTAGCCGATATCATCGAGCTTTTCATTACGCGTTCTCCCTCCTTACTAACTTCCTATTTATTTTCACCCCTAGGAGGTAATTATTCCGAATCTCCATATTCTACCTCTAAAGGCTAACCAACTACTGTTTTCCCTACTTAGTTTGTATGTACATATATCGTCTCTCTGTCAGTCGTAACTAATACTCGGCCTTGCGTCGCAGCTCGTTAGTACATCCTTTGTCCTCTCTTCTTGGTTCCCCCATTGATTCACATCTCGCCTTACAACAATTTGGGCAACATAGAAAGTTAGTGACATTCTTTTTCCTTTATTAACTATATTAGCCGGGATGTATATTAACCCTTCCTCCAGGATGTGAGTTGTTCTAGTCTACTCTCCTAACATTCCCGCTTTATTATTGTTAAACCCATGCCAGTTTTACATCCAGGACCAGCCGGGGCAGAATCTTGCTCGGAAAGACCAATCTGGTGGCTGGTGAGTATTATACCTTTTCAGTTTTTTTTTCTTTTTCAGCGCGTACTTACACGCATTACTAGCTGCGCAATAGGTTAACCGTCTGCTATTGGCCATTCGTTCAATCCTTTCCTTTATTCAATTTGGCTACTGGCTCGATTCCCGGTTGATTCTTTGAATGCTATGGGTTGTGTTATTTCCCAAATACTATTTTCCGTGGGGGCTATGATAGCACCTTCAGGATGCCAGGATTTGGCGGAGTTGGCTGTCGGTGGCTACTGATGTTTCCGTTACTCCTGTAATGTTATCTTAAGAATTCTATCGCTTGGCAACTCTATTACCCTTAGAATCCACCATAGAGTGACCTAAGTTTGTCCAATAATACATACAGTTTGGTAAATGACTATCATCAAGAGGACAACCCGGCAATCTAGGTGTGTAGTTGGATTACATAGCGTGAAAAGCCGCCGACAATTACTCTCTTTCCGATCATCATACAAATATTTTCGAATACAATTAATTTTATACCAGCATGAGGCCTTGGCTGTCAAGAGGCGATGGATCGGAGGCGCACAAGAGGGGAGGGGTGGGAGCCGGAATGAAAGCCTTTGGGAAATCGCGAGGCGCTTCTCGGCATGCTCTCGCGATAGTTCGTTCCTTCGTTCGCATATGCTCTGGGACCGCGCTTTGGTTTCTGGTGCGCTATTGCTTTGGTCGCACTTGGACTTCCGCCCGCCCAGTTTGGCTTTTTGGGGAAAGCACCTTGGACGCAAGACCGCGCGGGAGTTTTGAAGAAATGCATCCACCGGAAGGACAACGAGAAGGCTGGAAGGAAAGTGGAAAGGGTATAAGGAGGGTCGGAGGCTGTGGGAAGCGAGAGTTTGTCTTTCCTTTACTAGCTTCTCTTGTTAGCTAGTGTGTGGGAGACGCACCTGGGGGGGTTAGGGCTTCCCCGTTTTGTGATTCATATATACTCCTCTCTTTACCGTTAGTTCGTTGAGCATGCGCGATAGAGAGAGGTAGACGAAGTGAAGAGTTTCCCACTCCCCTTGTGGGTCGTGCGATCGCTTCGTGTGTGAGATCTTGGCGTTTCGTTTCGTAGTGTTCATTACGTGCTATTGGTTGCATCGTTTCACTAGCTGTTCGGTTCAACAGCCTATCATTCGCTCGTCGGGCCCCCTTCGCCGTTCACTGTCCATTTCGCCGTTCGTTGGTTAGTTCTTTCGCTACCGCGATAGGCCTCGCCGATCCGACACCGAACAGTTTGTTGGAGTCGATGTCCTCCGGCCCAAGAAGTATTTTCACCGGCCCCTTGTGTCCGAGGTGAACTACCCACGCAGCCCGCTTAATTGATATCACAACCCTCCACCTCTGCCAACCCAATCACAACCTCAACAATCCCAAAGATGGATGCGCAGTGTAGACCGCTAAAGTACGAAGGTCTATCAAAACTAACAGGGAGCGAGTATGGGTACTATGCTGTCAGGAGGGCCCTGGTGGATGTGTAGTTATACCTGTCGGACCCCATCAGAGGAAGCAATTTTGAGCAAATCTGAAAGTTCCTAGTTTTTGAATGGACTCCCAACAGAGAGGCGAATATTTGAGGAAAGGTGTGTCACAGATATCGAGTGAAGAGCTGGGCGAAATCCCCTTGACCTGCTCCGAATTCAGTTAACTTAAGCGGGTTCCTCCCATAGTCGTGTGAACTGTAGGGCGGAACAGCTGTGGATGAGCCTGGAGGCACTCTTGGAGGGCAAAATAGATCAACCGGACCACAGAAACTTTCTTGCCTATGATAATAAGTCCTTGACAGCAGGCTAGAATGTGTCAATTGCAGGGGCACTGTCGGCATCGAGACCCGGGGACCCGGCTTCGACCCCAGAGCGTGAAACTATTCATCTACCTTCAAGGGCCGTTCCGAGTGAGATATGCGCATCAAAGCGGCCATGAGCTTCTCTTTCGCCCCACCCTGTCTCTTATCCGACCCAGTATTGCGCCATAGACATCCCCTGATCCCAAGCCATCGGCCATTGAGCTAGCCCTCTGTTGCCTCCGATAGATTGTGGATTCTTGTAGGATTGCATCTATATTTTGTGCGACTAGCATGAATATATACACCCATCTGTCACACTCTGATAATGTGAAGTAGGCTCCCCGGTGCCCTTGCTATTACGTACATCCCGGAACTGCCCTCAGGGATTTTCTCGAGGATGTCTTCCTCCAGACTACTCTCCAACGCCTTAAGGGCTTTGTCCCCTCCAACCTTGCGGGAATATATCTAACAATATCATCTCCTCTCGGACTTACTGACAACCTCCTTTCTCTTCCAAAAAGGAGCATCCGGATCTCGGGTCGAGTATGCGGTCAGCCGGCCACGAATATTCCGGACCCCGCAGGCTTTCTGAGCATTTGGTTGAGACAGTCAAGAATATTGCCTCGATACGCTAGCAGACACTCATCCAGCCCATCAATACAAATGAACGTGCCCCTTTTGGAAGACGTAGATTGTATTTGTTAGTGACAGTCGGTCCCGGCATCCAATAGAATGCCCGGAGAAGGAATTGGGGTGGGTAAAATAAAACTACGGGAGGGAGCGAGATACCCAGCCTAGACAGCCTGTAAGTCAACATTTCCCATCACGGTGGACCATCCCATACCCCACTATAGGTTCAGTAGGATGCTGCATAGACTCTGGGTATCTGTTAGGCCGATAGGGGCGCTTAGAGTGATACTGAGTATTCGTGCCGCGCACTCCCGTGGCCCAAGGGGGAGAGGTTAGGAAAATTGCTGAGCCCCATTCATGGAGGCAACCCTAGCAGCTTATTCCGGAACCTCCCTGTACATATGTAAACGGGGTGGGGAAGCTATCATAGCGCCCTAGATGCTACACTCTGGGATTACAAGGGGTCCGGGTCATCTCCCTCAGGGCCGATGCATCCAGGGTTTGAGTGCACCGTGAGTTTAAAGGGTTTACACGGTATCGTGCTGTATATACAGTATATCCGGCGGTTCGGGGGTGAGAGGTCTTATAGCTAGCTGCCTACAAATGAGACATGTGGGTTTTTCAACTAAGCGGGCAAAGGGAAGTATAGGTTGCAGTGGATAGGTGTGGTAGGGCAGGCAAGGCAGGTACCGTCAAGCTTTCTCTGAGAGTCCCCCACCGGGACTGTGTAGGGTAGGATGAACACAGATAGATCGCGATATCACGGTTGTATGTATAATATCAAAACGGTATTCACCACCCCAGACCGTATTTCTTCGCCACGTGGACAGGGACACTCACTCGCCACATCCCATATCTGCGGAACCGACCATCGCACATTGGAAATATCGTATGATAAAGACTCTAGTAGTCGGATAATATGTTATCGTGTCTGTTGGAACCGCTTCTCCTGCTAGCGTAGGGGCGGTCCTTCCTGTTGTAGTGGGTGGTATCGGAGGACGTAATGCGCAGCAGGGAATGGAAGACGAAGTGGACGAATGTGTGAAACTATGGCAGTAAACCGAGCAGTAGTGAGAGGTAAGATAAAAAGAATGGCTACGTTCTTCTCTTCCAAACTAATGGTAACAACAGATGTATAAATGAAAAACACAAACAATAAACTCTGACCCTTCTATCGATCACCACACCAATCTCTATCTCTCCATGCATGCTCTCCTTTCCACCACACACTCCCGTAATAACGAAGGAAAGACATGTTCAATGAATCTGTTCCGCCAATCCCCAAACCTCATACAGCAAGACTCCCAAACCTTCCACAATCCAGCCCAATCAATCCGCATCCTTCTAGAACCTTCAACACTTCCCCCCTGCCTTCTTCGGTGAGTCGGACTTTTGGTGCGTTTTCCCTCACTTTCCAAGAGGGGATTCTAGACTACCCACCACATAACTTGGAGTATTTGGTTGGGTTGGGTGTTTTCGGACATTGGTCGGGGGTGGGTGGGGCGTTACCTACTCACAGTCCTCAGGAGAACGGATGTTCGTGAGATTTAAGTTGATTATGTTTCTCCACCTTTTGATTGTCACATTGCGGAAGCTTAGCCATACTGGTGTAATTTTTTTTTCTTTCTTCTTTCTGTCTCTATCGTTGATGTATCCGGGGGTTCCGGATATGCACGGGGCAAGAGATACCTGCGGACTGTCTAATAAGAAATGGCAGTTACTGAAGAAGGAATAATCATCGCTCTAGTTTAACTTTCCTGGAATCATTTCTAATGTGGCTACACTTGGACGGGCTATCGACCCACTCTTGAAATCAGTAGCTGATGCTAATGCAGTGGCTGGGGTTTCAGACGCAAAGTGAGTTTTTTTCAAGTATTGACCGTTGTGTTCTGCTCCCCCCCTTATTGTACCAGGTGGGTCAGGCGCGGAAGAAACACCACCCCGCACAGGTATTTGAATTTTCCCTAAATACCCACTGCAGAATTGTCGACACAATCACGTCTCCGGAACCGTTCAACAGAGGGAAAGCCAAAGACAGCATGCTAACGGGAATGGTTGTTATGAGCAGTACTTGTACTGTACTAGGATGTGGTATCCGATACAACATCCAGGCGGAACCTTGAAAGGGAATCTTCGGGCTCGATATTTGTACGATGGTCTTGACATGTATTCCATGCGAGTGTTTGCTCGTGTGCTACCCTATATTGATTCGCAAGGTTCTGTTGTTATGAGACTCTGCGTGTGGGTGAGGGGGAGGATAAAATTTTGAGGAAAGAATCGATTTGATAAGATAGATTGTATCTTGTGCTCGCCTACTTCTTCTATAGATGTGCAAGAGGGGGTTTATATAGAGCAATCCATTTCCTATCAACTCACGCGAGAGTTTCCAATGTCCGACAATATTTTCTCCGAGGTGCCTGGCTATTCTCGATCAGCTGTTCCGAGGTCCTCCAACTTGACCGAGCATGACCGAAGACTTCCGAGCACTCCGTATCATATCCCCCTGTACCTTCTTTCCGTTGCACCACTGAAACCTAGAATACAACAACTATGAATACTAGCAGGGAAATCTCTGCTAGTGTGAAACCTCTGTACCACTATGGAAGAACAACTAATGCAGGATTGCATGAGTGCCGGTGTTTTTCAACAGGTTCGACCTGCGTAGGGTCCATGGACATTTCATCACGGATGATCACTCGCAGAGTAGGATTATGGGCATCGACTTTACCGATACAGTAAATCGGAGACAATGGGCTAAGGGTTTGGCTGCAGAGAGGGCTCCAGGTTTGTGCGGTGTCCGCAGAACGGGGGTTGATTTCATTCTTAAAAACCCCTGCACGGTATTAACCCTATGTGATGATAAAGAAAAAAAACGGCGCAGACTGTCTCCCAGACTCACTTCAACGTTCACAGTTGGGCGGGGGTGGTATGTCAACATGATCTGAACTAACCCATGTCGATGGTAGAAACTAGCTGCAACAACACCTTAGTTAAGGGCTAGCTTTTGCATAACTATTCATGAGAGACGGGAACCGCTTATCCTTCAGAGCATTTTCTATGTAATATTGTCTGAATAACACTCCCGGAGGGGTGGAGAGGGGGTAGAGGAATTCTAGTAAGGGACAAGAAGAAAAGAGAAAATGACCATATATACTGTACAAACAGGACTGATGGGAGGCAAAAATTGAAGAAATAATACTATGATGGCAAGTTCAAGACGTACTAGCTACTGTCTAAAAAATATAAATACACCCCCCCACAAGGAACATCGAAATTTAGCCCCTAAGAGAAACTCACGAATCCCCAATCGACTACATAAGAAATCCGTATCCATGTTTGGTAGGTATTTGAAAGATCTACCCATTTCCCATCTGATTTCCTCCGATCAAAAGGAAAACACTCGACCCAAGTCCTAGCGGCAAGCCCACGCTGAAGGGAATGGAACCGGGGCTACCACGGTAGAGAAGAGCCCCAAACTGCAGGAGGGAAACGAGCGGTGATGAGGGGAGGGAGACAACCCGGACGATTGGCATGTTCCTGGAGTCATCGCAGCCTTGCGAAACCGGCGCTAGATAATGCGTGTTCGAATGCGGTAAGGGGGGTAATGAATCCTCAGACTTAGGCCATGATAGTAGTGGCAGACGCGGGGGGTTGTATTAGCGCCATCACTCCCGCGTGGCCACGTTGAATTACCCACCAGAGTGGCGTTCGGTCGCTATTATCCGGCTTTCCGGGGTTGGCGTCCTCCCGGCCGAGTAGTATTTTCACCACTCCCTCGTGCCCATTCCGAGCAGTGCAACCGAGCGGTGTTTGGCCTTTGTTATCCGGTTTGCCAGAGTCGACGTCTCCCCGCCCAAGGAGTGTTTCCGCCACTGCCTCGTTTCCATTCAGAGCGGCCCAATGGAGTGGCGTTTTGCCCTTGCTATCTGGTTTGTTGGGGTCGGCGTTCCCCCGTCCGAGTAATATTTTCACCACTCCCGCTTGCCCACCAAAAGCAGCCATCACGAGAGGTCTATTGTCGTAGTTGCCTGCTTTGTTGGGTCGACATTGTCCCGCCCAAGAAGCATTTCTACCACTTCCTCGCGCCCATTCTCAGCAACATGAAAGGGAGGTGTTTGGCCGTAGCTACCCCGCTTGTTGAGGTCGACGTCGCCCTGTTCGAGTAGCATTTCCACCACTCAATGAGGGGTGAATTACCCAGGTAGTCCACTTCGTTGATATCACAGCCTTCCACCCCCATCAGACTAGCTACGATCTCAACAATCCGGAAAAGGGATGCACAATGTAGACCACTGAACTTGAAAAGCTTATCGGGATCCGCAAGGTGCGGGTACGTGTTCTGTGCTCTTACGAGGAGTTTACCGGATACATGGTTACTGTAGTCGTCCAATAGCTTCAGTGCAAGCAATTTTGCGCAATCCGGGAGGTCACTTTTTGCGTGGGCTCCCCAATATAGGGAAGAATATTCCGGAAAGGGTGTCTCAAAAATTAGGAGTGGAACGAGGGGGAAAAGCCTTAATTTGTGAGGAATTGAGGTAACTTAGGCAAGTCTCCGCCATTGTCGCGTGAGCTGCACCGAAAATCTGGGGATGAGCCCGGAGGTATTCTTGAAGGGTGAAATGGAGTAGCCTGACAGTAGAAGCCTGCTTATCTACGAGAACAAGCCCTTGAAAACAGGCTAGCAAGGTGTCTATCGCAGGAACATTGTCGGTATTGACATTTGGTGCCTCGATCTCGACACTTAGAGCGTGGCACAATGCAGCGGCCGTCTAGGGCCTCTCCGAGTGAGATATCCACATCAAAGCGGCCATACCGAGCCTCAATTTTTCCTCACCCTGTCCCTTTATCCTACCCAGGGTTGCATCATAAGCATCCCCCAACCCTAAGCCATCGGTCATTGCGCCGAGCCTTTGTCGCCTGTGATGGATTGTGGTTTCTTGAAGGATGGCATCGATATTGAGTGAGACGAGAGGGCATCTAGGCAAACATCCGTCAGACTCACATACCATGAAGTAGTTGCCCTAGTGCGTACTTACTACATACATCTCAGAAATGTCCTCGGGAACTCTCTTCAGGATATCTGCCTCCAGGCCACTGTGAATTGCCTCCGGCGTTGTGTCCTCGTCTAGCTTGGTGCCAAGGTATCTGATAACGTCATATCTCTTCGGACTTATGGATGCTGTCTTCACTCTTCCACCAAGACGTCTCCCGATATCAGGTCGAATGTGCGGCCTTCCCGTCACGAATATTCGTGTACCCAGTGACTTTTGCCGAATCTGATTTAGGGAATCGAGAATCTTGACCCGATGTCCAGCCACACACTCGTCCAGGGCATCAATACATATGAACGTGCGCGTTTTGGAAGAGGTAGTCTGTGGCATCTTCACAATATCAGAAATTTGCGGTACCCGTCCACCGATCACCTTTTTCTGGTCTTGGTAGGCTTCAGCTACTTCCCCCGGTACCCCTCCCACTCCGCTTGCGACCTGTTTGAGCAGGGCGCCCATCATACTCGTCGGTAACTGCTCCTTTTAGGCAGCAAAGTCAAAATAAAAACACGCCACGGCGGCATTTTGTCCTTTGGACCGATCACACAACCTGTCTATCACCATTGAGCTAATATTACGGCTGGTTATCACCGCATCTTCTCTTCTATTCCTCGATAATCCAGCTTGTTACCTGATGAAAGCCTTGCCCACCCCAGGATCTCGGTAGCAAAACAAGACCGCGTTATCGGATTCGTCCCCGCCGCCGCCCGCGTACCAGTTTCTGAATTCCTCGGTTCGCCGTAGCCATTCTCGCACATTTTCGACTTGATTGCCTTGCAAGTCCCAGTGCCGGAACCTTAGTTCTAGGGGTGACAACCAGCTCAAGATTTGAGACCAGTCGTCGGCAATGGTACAATTTTTCAACACGTTAACGATGTTAAAAGAGTTGATATTATTAGTGAGAGATTGCAACAGCTTCTATTTCTTACTACCTAGGATGTTGTCAATAATGGATGATAGAGTAAGGCAACTACAAGTACTGGAATTCCTTGGGGCCGAAAGAAAGCGGGGTCTTTTGTGGAACCTTGCGGATACCTCGGTGCCGTCTTACTTGGCCATTTATAAAGTATTCAGACAGCTGCTAACAATCCCAAGGCGTCCGAATACTTTATAATGGCATCAAGAACATCCTACTTGCGCCTGCTGAATTAGTTTGATAGTATGAAATACCATACTACAACTCTCTTGTTGTTATCACGTAGCACAGCACAAATCTTGCATTCTGATGAATAGATATCTCGAAAATCTTACGTTACTCTCAACCTAAAGAACTACCGCATACGGTAATTATCCTTGCTGACGCCTACCAGAAAGCTCCATCGGCAATCTCTGACAGTGCTAGATCACGCGAGGACGGGGGGTACATTATCCGACATTTATCGAGACTGCCCGATATTCCGGTCGTGCTCTCATTATGGCAGAGCGTTGACCCACATTTCCGGTGATCTGCCCCAACATTCTAACGATCGAGGGGCAAGCTCGCCAAAACAAAATACCTCTATAATACTGATAACTGAAGCCGTAATTCAAGGAGTCGTGAATTTTTTGATGAATAACGCTTCTGTCGAGTCCGGTATAATTCAGGATCCAAGATTTTCCGCAAAACAGGCCGAGTCTGCAGAGAGAATCCCCGGTGAACTAGTGTATCGGAGAAAGTAAATTTACGATCTAAACGATGCTCTTAGCGCTCAGTATCGAAAAACACGGCTTATTTCAGCACTCCTCCTCAGTCTTCTTTCACACACGGTTAGGTTACACTTGAGTTGTATTGTTTCCAAGCTGGTCACCCGCTTACCGCTGCTGCCCTGCCAAAGACCCTCATTAGTCCCTGTTCAGAGTTTGAAATGTACTCGAGTAAATCCCAGTATGGTGGCGAATTATCAAACGCAATACTACAAAGTTCTCCAACGTCTCCAACATGCTACTTGTAGTTACCGTTAGTAGGACCAACACGACACAATTTAGATATAGATAGAGATATGATATGTGGTGGGGGGAGTTCCATCTGGCGCAGACAGGAGGGAAAGAAAATTTCATATATTCTTTTGAACACGCAATTAACCTCTAGCATTGCGGACGGGAATATCCTGGACCCATCGTTGCTCTTCGGTGGTGCGCTACCTCAAAATACGCCACTGATGTTATCACGCCACCTCTAAACTTTTCATCCAACCATCCTCTAATCTCTGGGGGCGTGTAACCCATAATCTGCTCGTTATAGTGAAAGCGACCGTAGTTTGTGTATGTCTAGAGTTCGAACTTTAAATTTACATGGCGTATGATACCGGGTGATGATACGGCGTAAGGTGGTACTCGAGCACAATAACTTGTCGTAAACCACCATACACCACCAGCGATACAGTGCCGGTGCAAAAAAAAAACGTATTAGATCTCAACATGGAGGCAGGAGGGGGGAGGCAAAAGAGGAAGAGAAAACATAAACCCACAATCAGCCTCCTGTGTTTTGGACAAGAATACCGCAGATATATCATTGCTCTTCCGCCGTGACGTACCCCCTCACAACCCACCATAAGTTTCACCACGCCACACCACACCCAGTCTAATCCCGCAAACCCGCCCGCTACAAAAGAAACTTGATTCGTCAGCACTTTGCGCAATATCAATTCCAAGTGTCCTCACCTGTCAAAGGGCCTGTTTGGATGAAATGGTTCCGTTCCGTTGGCCCATACAAATGACCATTTCCTCCCTTTTAGAAAAGGCTGTTGCCAAAAGGCCGTTTGGCACACCCGCTATCAAACCTTTCCGTTTCAACGGTTGAACGTTAGCAACAACCTTTTCCACCAGTCAAACTATTTCGCAACGGAATGGTCGCCACTTCTTCCTTTTTTACCGAACTGGCCCTTAGCAGGTGGAAAACTTTCCCCTGAAGACATGGCCTTGCCTTCCTCAGAGAGAGGAGGGACGGAGACACGGACAACCCAGCCTGTACTGCACAACAGACTACTCCACCTCCCCTGCTGTCCCCAAGTCCAACCCCCCCCTTCTTACCGTGTTTTACTCAATTTTATCAACATAATCCTAGTCTCTTATCCAAAAAGAAATGAGTGAATATTACGTCGTACGGTTAATTAGATTGCATAGGTGTTAGCTCGGTTAATCACTCCAGCAAAATTATGGAAGTAAACAGAGATACTTCCACACCGGTACAGTTAATTGGAGACAATTGGCTAAGGGTTTGGTTGCAGAGAGGGGTTTTCAGGTTTGTGCCGTGTTCGCACAATGGGTGTTGATTTCATGCTCAAAAAATCCCCTGCACGGTATTTACCTCCTATGATGAGAAAGAAATGAAACGTGTACGAGTAGACGGTCTCCCAGGCTCACTTCCACGCTCAGAGTTGGTCGAGAGTGGTATGTAAGTATGATCTGAACTAACACATGTCGATGGTAGAGACTAGCCGCAACCACACCTTAGTTAAGGGCTAGCTTTTGCGTCACTATTCATCAGAGACAGGAATCATTTGTGCTTTAGATTATTTTCTACATAATCTTGTCTGAATAAGACTGCCGGGGGGGGAGGGGTGCAAAGGGGGTGGAGAAATTCTAGTGAAGAAACAAGAAGAAAAAAAAGGCCATATATACAAACAGGACTCGAAGCTAGGAGGCAAGAATTAAAATAACACCATGATGGGAAGTTCAAGACGTACTAGCTACCGTCTAAAAGATAGAAATATGCCCCCCCTCACAACTAACATCAAAATTTAGCCCGTAAGAGACTCACAAATCCTCAGTCCACTACAGGAGAAATCTGTATGGATGTTTAGTAGGCGTGTGAAAGATATACTTAGCAAATGATTTCCTGCGATAAAAAGGAAAGCGCCCGACCCAATTCCTAGCGGCAAGCCCACCCTGCAGGGATACGAACCGGGGCAGCCACCGCAGAGAAAAGCCCTAAACCGGGCGAGGCAAATGAGCGGTGATGAGGGGAGGGAGACAACCCGGACGGTGGACATGTTGGTAGGGCCATCGTGGTTGCGGGACCGGTGCTAGGTAGACTGTGTGTTAGGGGGCGGTAAGGGGGTGATGAATCCTGAGGGTTGGACTATTCTAATAGTGGCAGACTCGTGGGGCTGCAGTAGCAGTATCACTGTCGCGTGACCACCCTGAATAGCCCACCAGAGTGGCATTCGGTGACTATTATCCGGCTTGCGGGGGGTTACGTGGTCCCATCCAAGTAGTATTTTCACAACTACGTGGTTCCCATTCTAAAAAGCTAACACGAGAGGTGCATTACCACAGATATCAGGTTCGCGGGGGCCGACACCCCCCCGCAGGGACGGCACCCCCACCACTTACCCATGTTTACCCCTAGTCGCACTATGAAGTGGCGTTCGGCCGTTGTTATCCGCCTTGCCAGAGTTGTCCTCGTCCTGTCCGAGAAGTATTTCCACCACTCCCCAGTGCCCATTCTCGTCAACACAACAGAGCGGCATTTGAGCAAATTTATCCGACCCTCCAAAGTTAATGTCACCCTGTCCTTGTAGACTTCCCACTACTCCGTCTTGTCCATTCCAAGAAGCCCATATGAGCAGCAAATATCCCGCGCGGTCCTCATTGTTACCAAAACCTTCAATCGCTGCCGAACCGGTTAGAATCTCAATAGTGCTGAAGATAGATGCACAATGTAGACAGATGGGCCGTGAAAGTTCGTCAAACTAAAGAAAGTCCGGGTACCTGTCCTGGGCTTCCAGAAGGGTGAAAATGGACATGTGGTGATCGTAGTCCTCACGCAGATTCACCGCGTACAATTTCGCGCAAGGTGACAGCTCCCCCCTTGAGTGCAATCCCCCTATATAGAAATGAATATTCGGGGGAGAGTATGTCACCGAGATCAGGAGAGGAACTAGCCGAAATAGCCTGAACTTGCCGGGAATTCAGCTAGCTTAGAAGGGCTCCTGCCATTGTAGAGTGAGGTGTACCAAAACGCTCGGGATGAAGCAGGCAGGGCTCCTAAAGGGTAAAGTGTATTAGCCGGAGGGTGGAAGCCTCTTTGCCTACCAGGACAGGTACCTGGAAACAGGCTAGCAACATCTGTCTTGCATGGACATTGTCAGTATTGAGATTCCGCGACCCGATTTCGACCGCCAGAGCATGACACGCCCCATTTCCCTCAAAGGCCACTCCGAGTGGGATATCTACATCAAAGCTGCCATACAGAGTCTCGACTTCTCCACGCTTAGTCCCTGTATCCGACCAAGCATTGCACTATAAGGGTATCCTAACCCGACGCCGTCGGGCATTGCGCTGAGTTTTTGTCACTTGCGGCGGATTGTGGTTTCTTGTAGGATCGCGTCGATGTTTAGCGGCACGAGCGGGAATGTAGATTCAAGTCTGTCTGTGAATAGCTTGAGGTGGCTTCCTCAAGGTCACTTCTTCTACTTATATTTCAAAAGTGCCTTCAGGGATTTTCTCCATGTCTGCTTGCAGCCTGCGATCAATTACATTTGGTATTGTGTGCTCGTCCAGCCTGTTGAGATTTCTTATACCACCTCTCCCAGGACTCATAGACAAACTCATACTCTCCCGCCAAGACGCCTTCCGGTATCGGGTCGGATGTGCGGGCTCCCAGTAACGAAGATTCGGATGGGGGGAGACTGTTGGAGAATCTGTTTTGGTAGATCAGGGATGTTGACTCGGTGTCCTGCTACACTCTCATCCAGACCGTCGATGCATGTAAACACCCGCGTTTCAAAAGTAGTCTACAGCATCTCCACAATATCGGTAAGCTTTGGTACCCCCCACTGATAACCTTTTTCTGGTCTTCATAGAGTTCCGCCACCCCCCCTCCCCCCCCTCCCCAGCCCGCTGACATCCTGTTTGAGCAGGGCACCCAACATACTCGTCAGTGCCTACTCCTTTTGGGTGGCGAAATCACTGCCAAAGCATGCGATGGCGACAAGCTGTCCTTCGGCCTGACCGTATGACCTGCCTATCACCCGTGAGTTAACAACGCTGCCAGTCAGCGGATGTCCCTTCTCCCCATTCCCCGACCACTGCCCCCCCCCCTACCCGATCAAAACCTGCTAACACCAGGGCCTCCGTGGCAAAATAATACTGCGTTACCGGATTCATCTCCCCCGCTTCCGGCAACCCAGTCTCTGAATTCCTCAATTTGTAAGAGACATCCGCCCTGGTTTTCGACTCTGTTGCATTGAACACGTTAATGTCGTAACCTGGGCTCAAGCGGCGATCACCGGGTCAGCAATTGAGACCGCTCATCGGCAACAGTAGAGCAATTACACGCAGTAACGGGGTTAAAGAGGTCATACCGTTGTTGAATGATTGACTCATCTTCGATTTTCTGCTGCTGCGGATGTACTCGAGTACCGGTACCAGTAGGAGGTGGTAGGGGGGGGTCAGTCGATTCTTGGAATTCTAGAAGCCTGGGAGAGTGTGGCGCCCCTGGTGGAACCATCCAGATACCTCGGAGCCGCGCAATCAATCTTCGGTAAATTTCAATCGTCGTCTCACTGCTTGCACCTGCCGCTTTGGTATAATATTAGTATACGGTATCCAGCACCCCCGCGATATCCGCCGATACAGTACCAGAAAAGCACCTGCATTGCAGTGTACTCAATGGACACTCGGAGCACTTTCTCATAGCACAATGGGATAGATTAATATCAATATTCCCCGGGATACAACTGGGCCAAGCTTTACGAACAAATTCATTGGAAACCCTCCGAGATGCACAACTTAATCACCACTCTCCTGCCATCGTCTTATACTCGTAGAGACGTCAAGGACGGTCGTTCGCTTATTTGAACGGTCCAAACCGCATATTTGCATTGCATACCCACGACACAATACCATGGAATGCGATACGGTACCTCTCAACTTTCTCCATTCCGGCCCTCTATTGGTCGGCTGCTGCACTCATACTTGTGCATCATATAGGAACAATTGTAGGAGACCTGCATATGAGTATAAAGCCAATTAAAGCCAATTAGTGAGGAGAAGGTTCGGTGTGGTTTTGGCCGAAGGAACAGAATGTTGGACGAAAGAGGCATCGATACTGCGCTGTACTTGTATGGTCGGATATTTTGTTTCTTGTCTGCTGGATTATTCGGGGGGAGGAAAGAACGAGGGGCATGGGTAAGTTACTCGGTTTGAATTCTTCGGGAATATTTATCATAGTTCTGCTAGTCGGTTTAAATGGACAACTAGCGCAGCACATCGGGTAGCCTCTGAGACCAAAAGATCATAAGAATTTGTCACTCTTGCCGGGTCGGGACTCGGAGATAGGTCACGTGCAACCTCCTTTGGACCTAGTCGTTTCTGCTAGGGTACTCACAGTACTGTAAAAAAAGAGCATATTGATATTATGATATGAGTACCCGTGCCGGCACTAGCATGCCGTATTATCATACCCTGACGGGTGGCTCGGGCTGGATATCCGAGCGAGGGCAGAATTCACGATCTAGAGGCTTCACAGTGGGATCTCCTAGAGACCGGCAGTCGCATGATTGGGCTTGGGCCAATTGAAAATTAGCGCTTGCATCAGGGTGTAACCGTGATAGGGAGGGTGAATATCAGATTTATTGTCCCGGTTGGAGGGGTGTTTTTGGTGACTGTTGGTCAGATGAGAAGTGACTTGCAACGAAGGGGAGGGAGGTGCTTGCTTTGTGCAACATAAATCATACTGGAGTGCTTTGCTGGTGGCTGAGTGCGGGGTATCTGAGCTGCCGCTCCCACACCCATCATTCTTTGCTCTCAAAAACAGGTGCAAGCGCAACTGGGCTTTAATACGGTACCCAAGGCCTTCTGCCTCATTCTCCCACACCTAGTCGTGGATTTGCGAGAACAGAGCACTTTCAATACCAACTTCGATAAAACACCCTTCCTACGGTTTAAGAAACAATCGATAAGATGAGCGGCAGACAATCGAACACTCCTTTTGAGGGCCATCCCCAACACCAACGGTATGCTCCTAGAAGGTGGTGTGTGCATAAGTGCACGTTGGCGCTTCAAATCACTAAGGTCAGTAGGTATGACGCGGGCGGTCCGATCAACGCCAATATCCGCGGCAATTATAGTGGCAACACCGGTTCTTATAATGTTATGGGTTCGGGTAACTCAGCTACCTACAATTATTACAATCAGGCACCCATAGACGCGCCCCAGACCTCCGAAATTTTGCAATGCCTATACACGTCTCAATATGAGAACCATCGAAATCGGGTTCAGCAGCCAGTTGAGGGAACATGTACCTGGGTTACTAAACACCCAAAGTATACGGACTGGTTGAAAAACAAAGCATCCCGACTCCTCTGGCTATCGGCAGATCCTGGCTGCGGCAAATCGGTCATCGCTTCATTCCTAGTAAAACATTTGCAAATCCAAACGGACGCCATCATTTGCTACGTCTTTTTCAAAGATGATAGCGAAGAACAGAGGAGCGCAACGTTTGCTCTTTGCGCCATATTGCATCAGCTTTTTATGCGCAGAAATTTACTCTATAAATATGCCGAGCAAGCCCTGAAGGGTAAAGGCAAGATATTTACCCAGGAGGTCGATACGTTGTGGAGTATTTTGGTAGAAGCGGTGGCCGGGGGGAAATCCGGCGATGTAATCTGTGTTGTGGATGCGTTGGACGAGTGCGAAAAGGTGACCCAAGCTCGACTCTTAGACCGCCTGGCTAGCCTTTCCGAGACAGAAAATTGGGATATGCGGTTGAAAATCATTGTTACCAGTCGCCCATACCAGAAAATCGAGAGAGGGCTTCTCTCACACGCAGCGACGATTCGGCTGAAAGGGGAAGACGAGATTGACTCTATTACTCGTCACGTTACCCGTGTTATCAATGAAGGTATCAAGGATCTGGAGAAATACTGGGGACAGCCTAGCGGATTTGGATATTTGCGGGATCTCCTCGAGTCCTCCGCCGATCGGACCTTCATTTGGGTCGCACTCATTGTGGAGATTTTGAAGGATAGTGAGGATTGCTCGGAGGAGGAGTTTACTAACATTGTCTCCACTGCACCACGCGATCTAACTGAACTATACACCAAGATTCTCGATAAAACCAGATCCCCAGACAAAGCTCGGCGAATTCTCAATATAGTAGTAGCGGCTGTGAGACCTCTTACACTTCCCGAGATGAACGTCGCATTCAAAATCAGGCGGGATCGGGAGACAATCAAAGACCTCCGGCATCCTCCACCTGAATTCGGAAAAATGGTAAAAAATTGGTGTGGACATTTTGTACGGATCATCGATTCGAAGATTTACCTAGTTCACCAAACTGCGAGGGAGTTCCTCATTGAGTCATCTTCACCTGGCCAAGGAAATTGGCAGTATACCCTGAGCCTGAAAGATTCTAACTTTGTATTGGCTGACGCTTGTATCTCGTATCTTTCGCTAGAGGATTTTGGAGACGACCTATTAGCGGTTGATCAGGCCGGTAGCATAAAGAAGAGCGCGGTTGGTAATTACCTACGCAAATATGAATTTCTTGATTACGCAGCTGGGCACTGGCCAGAGCACTTCCGAGATTCCGAGGACCTGCAGATGGAGCTATTCGAGTCCACACGACGGATCTATGGAGCCGGGTCCAAACGCTTTCTAACATGGCTTCAGGTGCACTGGCGCAATTATGGTTCGCGGTATAGGTTCCCAGAAGATTTGACTCATTGGATGATAGCATCCTGGCTTGGACAAAAGACAGTGGTTGAACGGCTATTAGAAGCCGGAGGCGATATCAATGCCCGATCCAAGCTATATGGTCCCATACTAAACATGGCTGCTATACGGAGGGACGGAGATATGGTTAAAATGCTGCTGGATAAGAATGCAAAAGCATATATAGGCAGGAAGGAGTATGATATCTTGCATGTGAGGAGGCCTATTCAGATTGAAGTCTCTTGTGCACAGCTGACAATAAAATAAATATTTTTAAAGACGGTAGGTGGGTTTCCTGGCAGGAGATGGGGTTAGGGCTGATCCAGAACCGATATTTGCTATAGAAGGCGAGTAGAAGCAGTGGACCACATCTCATTCACAATATCATGTTGCTAATTTCGGAAGCCGGGGAAAATTAGAAAGTAGGTGGGCTACATTTAGGATGCCGGGCAGCGCCTGTGGCTAACTTTGGATTGGCGCACGACTGAAGAGCGTAGGTTATTTCATTCTTTGCTACCAGATGATGGAATAAGGTTACTAACTTGCCGGGAGATATAGGATGTAAGAAACTAAGTAAATATCCCAGATATGAAAGGTGATAACTGATAGCCAGGCGGCTGGGTACGATAGCTTGTACGTAGGAGAAATAGGAGGACATGAGAGACGATCGATAGCTAACAATTGGCCTGTGGGGGATTTTAGAAAGTAAGTGAACACGATCAACAACGACCCTGCGACGAGGCAATGGCTGACCTCCGGCTCGCTGAGTGTTGTAGAGAGTAAGTGAACACGATCAACCACAGTTCTGCGACGAGGCAATGGCTGACCTCCGGCTCGCTGAGCGTTGTAGTATGTAAGTGAACATGATCAACCACGGTTCTGCGACGAGGCAATGGCTGACCTCCGGCGAACTGAGTGTTGTAGAGAGTAAGTGAACACGATCAACCACGG
>LN891074.1:338362-349436 GCA_900010015.1 Tuber aestivum
TTTCTAACCTCTAGCTCGCTGAGTGTTGTAGTATGTAAGTGAACACGATCAACCACGGTTCTGCGACGAGGCAATGGCTGATCTCCGGCTCGCTGAGTGTTGTAGGAAGTAAGTAAACACGATCAACCACGGTTCTGCAACGAGGCAATGGCTGACCTCCGGCTCGCTGAGTGTTGTAGTATGTAAGTGAACACAATCAACCACGGTTCTGCAACGAGGTAATGGCTGACCTCCGGCTCCCTGAGTGTTGTAGGAAGTAAGTGAACGCGCTCAGCCACGGTTCTACAACGAGGCAATGGCTGACCTCCGGCTCGCTGAGTGTTGTAGTATGTAAGTGAACATGATCACCCATGCTCCTGCAGCGGTCGCCGCTGACCTCCTGCTTGCTATTTTTTCTAGGAGGTAGGCGAACTACATTAACCTCCCTTCTTATCATTTATAACTGCTGATACGCACCTTCTCGCTCCTTCAGGCGGTAAGCGATCTTACATCTTCTCACTCGTTTGTTGGTCCTCTTGACTTATGTCCTCCTTGCAGGCCGTATGTAGTCGATATCCTGAAGCTTTTCATTACACCTTTTCCCTCTTTACTAACTTCCTATTTATTTTCACCCCTAGGCGGTAATCACTCCGAATCTCCATATTCTACCTCTAAAGGCTAACCAATTACTGTTTTCTCCACTTAGTTTGTATGCACACATATCCTCCCTCCTGTGAGTCGTAACTAATTCTTGGTTTTGCGTCACAGCTCGTCAGTACATCCTTTGTCCCCTCTTTTTGGTTCCCCCATTGATTCACAGCTCGCCTTGCAACCATTCGGGCAACATAGAGAGTCAGTGACATTCTTTTTTCTTTATTAACTATATTAGCCGGGATGTGTATTAATCCTTCTTCCAGCATGTGAGTTGTTCTAGTCTACTCGCCTAACATGCCCAGTTTATTATTGTTAAACCCACGCCAGTTTTGCATCCCGGACCACCCGGGGCCGAGCACCTAGCCCAGTCGGGGCTCAATCTTGCTCGGAAAGGCCAATCTTGTCGCCGGTGAGTATTATACCTTTTCTGTTTTTTTTCTTTTCAGCGCGTACTTACACGCATTACTAACTACGCAATATGTTAACAGTCTGCTATTAGTTATTCGTTTGATCCCTTTATTTATTTGATTTGGCTACTGGCTCAATTCCAGGTTGATTTTTGAATGCTATGGGTTATGTTATTTCCTAATTATTATTTTCCGTGGGGGCTATCCTACCATTTTCAGGATGCCAGGATTTGGGGGAGTTGGCTGTAAGTGGCTACTGATGTTTCCGTTACTCATGTAATGTTATCTTAAGAATTCTATCGCTTGGCAACTCTATTACCCTCAGAATCCATCACAGAGTGACCCAAGTTTGTCCAATAATACATACAGTTTGGTAAATTACTATTATCAAGAGGACAACCCAATAATATAGGTGTGTAGTTGGATTACATAGCGTGAAAAGCTGCCCACGATTACTCTCCTCTCGACCATCATACAAATATTTTCAAATACAATTAATTTCATACCAGCATGAGACCTTCCCTGGAGATATGTGTCAAGAGGCGATGGATAGGAGGAGCACAAGAGGTGAGGGGTGGGAGCCGGAGTGACAGCCTGTCAGAAATCGCCAGGCACTTTTCGGCATGCTCTCACGATAGTTCGTTTCGTTGTTCGCATAGGCTCTGTGAGCGCGCTTTGGTTTCTGGTGCGCTATTGCTTCGGCCGCACTTTGGCTCCCGCCTGCCCTGTTTGGCTTTTTGGGAAAGGCACTTTGGGCGCGAGACTGGGCGGGAGTTTTGGAGAAATGCAGCCACCGGAAGGAAAGCGGAAAGGCCATTAGGAGGGTCCGAGGCTATGGGTAGCGAGAGTCTGTCTTTCCTTTGTTAGCTTTTCTTGTTAGCTATTGTGTGGGAGACGTACCTGGGGCAGTTAAGACTCTGCTGCTTTGTGATTGATATATACTCCTCTCTTTATCGTTAGTTAGTTGAGCATGCGCGATAGAGAGAGGTTGACGAAGTGAAGAGTTTCCCACCCCCCGTTGTGGGTCATGTGATCGCTTCATGTGTGAGATCTTGGCGTTTCGTTTCGTAGTGTTCGTTAGGTGCTATTGGTTGCCCCGTTTCACTAGGTGTTCGGTTTAACAGCCTATCATTAGCTCGTCCGGCCCCCGTCGCCGTTCACTGTCCGTTTCGCCTTTCGTTGGTTAGTTCTTTTGCTATCGCGATAGGCCTCACCGATCCGACACCGAACCGTTTGTTGGAGTCGATGTCCTCCGGCTCAAAAAGTATTTTCGCCGGCCCCTTGTGTCTGTTCTGGGCAACCCATATGAGAGGTGAACTACCCACGCTACCCGCTTGATTGATATCACAACCCTCCACCTCTGCCAACCCAATCACAACCTCAACAATCCCAAAGATGGATGCGCAGTGTAGACCGCTGAAGTACGAAGGTCTGTCAAAACTAACAGGGGGCGAGTATGGGTACTATGCTGTCAGGAGGGCCCTGGTGGATGTGTAGTTATCATACCCGTCGGACCCCATCAGAGGAAGCAATTTTGCGCAATCTGAAAGTTCCCAGTTTTTGAATGGACTCCCAAGAGAGAGGCGAATATTTGAGGAAAGGTGTGCCCCAGAGATCGAGTGAAGAGCTGGCCGAGAGGCCCTTGACCTGCTCCGAATTCAGTTGACTTAAGCGGGTTCCGACCATAGTCGTGTGAACTGTAGGGCGGAACAGTTGTGGATGGGCCTAGAGGTACTCTTGGAGGGAAAAACGGATTAACCGGACCACCGAAACCTCCTTGCCTATGATAATAAGTCCCTGACAGCAGGCTAGAAATGTGTCAATTGCAGGGGCACTGTCGGCATCGAGACTCGGGGACCCGGCTTTGACTCTAGAGTGTGACACTATTCATCTACCTTCAAGGGCCGTTCCGAGTGAGATATGCGCATCAAAGCGGCCATAGTGAACCTCTCTTTCGCCCCACCCTGTCTCTTATCCGACTCAGTATTGCGCCATAGACATCCCCTGATCCCAAGCCATCGGCCATTGAGCTAGCACTCTGTTGCCTCCGATAGATTGTGGATTCTTGCAGGATTGCATCTATATTTCGTGCGACTAGCATAAATATATACACCCATCTGTCACACTCTGGTAATGTGAAGTAGGCTCCCCCGTGCCCTTGCTATTACGTACTTCCCGGAACTGCCCCCAGGGATTTTCTCGAGGATGTCTTCCTCCAGACTACTCTCCAATGCCTCAAGGGGTTTGTCCCCTCCAACCTTGCGAGAATATATCTAACAATATCACCTCCTCTCGGACTTACTGACAAGCTCCTTTCTCTTTCAAAAAAGAGCATCCGAATCTCAGCTCAAGTATGCGGTCGGCCGGCAACGAATATTCCGGACCCCGGAGGCTTTCTGACCATTTGGTTGAGAGAATCAAGAATATTGCCTCGATGCGCTGCCAGACACTCATCCAGCCCATCAACACAAATGAACGTGCGCGTTCTGGAAGACGCAGATTGTATTTTTTAGTGACAGTCGGTCCCGGCATCCAATAGAATGCCCGGAGAAGGAATTGGGGTGGGTAAAATAGAACTACGGGAGGAGGGGGAGCGGGATACCCAGGCCAGACGGCCTGCAAGTCAATATTTCCTGTGAAGTATATAGGACAAGCGTATCAATGCCGGTATATTCACTTCTATTCAAGAGCAACAGAGAGAGTAACAAAACAATGAGTAGAGATTGATATCATCTAACAAGGAAAGGAACGAATAGGTCTAATAGAGAACTCATAGGAAAAGAACGGCGATGTACAGAGTCCCTTATAGAGAGTTGCAGAGAAAACAATGAGAAAGGAATGCAAAAGATTGGGCAATAAACAGTAAGAAATCGACCGCAATCCTGACTCTTCAAACTAGATAGAATCAGATCAAGTATCACGACTAGTATCTAACACTAGACTGTTCCACTTCTAACACCACATGTTTGATCACCATTGACCCCCACTTCCACTATCCACTTCTAGCGGGTGTGATAGATTCCCAAACACCGATGATTTCTGGTAATGACACCGAAACACTAGGTCCAGCCATAGTCTGTTTCAACATTTCCCATCACGGTGGGCCGTTCAATCCCCCACTATAGGTTCAGTAGGATGCCGCATAGATTCTGGGTATCTGTTAGGTGCATAGGGGCGCTTATAGTGATACTGAGTATGGTGCAAGGAGCCTAAAGGCGGGTCCTCCGGTGAAACGGGCATTTCCGTTGCAACCGATCGGGTTTGTGCCAAGACATGCCAAGTAAGATGAAATAATGAACCAGTTTGAAGGGAAGTACAGAAAATAGAAGATGAAGAGGAAATAGAATTAATATGATTCTGTATTGTAATAATAAATTAATAGAAGGAAAGTACTTAACAAATTCCTTCTGCCTTGAGATCCTGTAGTCAGCAATTGGTTTTGTTTATCCTTTAGGGGTAGCATATAGGTACTACTAAACCTGAGTATAGACTGTATTCAAAGTTGCTGTTCTGTTGTCACAGGAATGTTTTCAAGTCTGCTAGTGCTTACCATTAAATATTAATTTATCCTACTCACATTTACTCTACTGTATTTTTCAGTCTGTTACTAAGTGCATTCTATCACTTGTTTCACTCTCACTAAAATTTCCACTTTTTAATCTTGAACTATTTTTTCCTACAACATTAAATAAAAAAATGTAGGGCCTCTTCTCCTCTTGAGTAGCTTTATCACCTACATTTTTTTTTGAAAATATTTGCTCTTATGATCAACTAGTTCAAGATCGCATTTGGCCTGTTTGGAGGACCCGGTTTGTGTCACTTTGCACCATATCCGTGCCGAGCACTACCGTGGCCTAAGGGGCAGAGGTTAGGAAAATTGCCGAGCCCCCCTCATGGAGGCAACCCTAGCAGCTTATTCCGGAACCTTCTTGTACATATGTAAACGGGGTGGGGGAGCCATCATAGCGCCCTGGATGCTATACTCTGAGATTACAAGGCATCCGGGTCAGCTGCCTCAGGGCCGATGCATCCAGGGTTTGAGTGCATCGTGAGTTTAAAGGGGTTACACGGTATCGTATATACATTCGGCGGTTCGAGGGTGAGAGGTCTTGAAGCTAGTTGCCTACAAATGAGCCATGTGGGTCCATCAACTAAGCGCGTAAAGGAAAGTATAGGTTACAGTGGATAGGTGTGGTAGGGCAGGCAGGGCTCATCACACAAGATCAACACAGGAAGAGGGGTCTTTTAATCCCGAAATTAGCCCCCATCCTAACGACTCTACAAGAGCTCGAAGAACTCGCTATCCAGCCCAACCGTCCACGAATGTCCCGATATGTGGACCGCCCACACCTAAACAGACTCCCCGAACCCTCCCTACCCGCACGAGTGACCACTTATGACGATGCGCCGAATGACCCCTAAAGTCTCACGTTCTTAGCCAACGCAATGAAGCGTGCGGGGAAAAACAACCTGTAGGAATCCATAGCAAGTGGACCAGCGCTCAAAAAACGCATCCTGGGGGTTTTATCCCGGTTTTGTTTTGGGGGTTCTCCGATACGCCGTTCTGCCACCGCCCGCGCACCCGCCCCCGGATTACACATATCCCTATACGATACTTCGGATCCCGTCTTCCTTCTTTTTCTTCTCATAATGTGCCGGCGCTCTTACTGAAGATTATCCATCACTTGTTTCAAGAACTCTTGGTTGTTTGAGGTCCGTTATTGGGGCTTTTTGTTTTCATTGGATTGATTAAGGGCATGGAGAGATAGTGGATTTTGTAAACTGGTAGAAGGGGGGGGTCTCCTCACTGATTCTGTATTACTGGAGTCACCTATTAACGATTAGGAATAGCAACCGCAACCTTTTAGGCGATGATTCCCGGTGGGGCGACCTTTCGGGTATTTGTCTGCGTCAAGCTCGAGCGGATAGCCTTATGAAGCAAATTAAGTTTTGATGGGCGGTATCGGATGGCTCTATATCCGCTTGGGAAATTTGACAACGCACCTAACAGGAGGTCCCCTGGATAGTTTGTTAAGGTGGAGAATGAAATTTCAATATAGTCCTAGTCGCAGATCAAGCTCAAGAGCAGTATTGGTTGGGGGTTTGTGAATTGGCATGCCATTGAAGAAAAGAGGGCTCTGGGGTAGTGCACGATAATGTCGTGATCTGAGATGATACACCAGTGCCTATCTTACCCGCACGGTCCAGGCAATAGAACCCCCCAGGCAAGAGCTAACCCCAGCCCTTGCGCTCACTTGCAAGCCTGATCTGTGATACCTCCTCCACTTACAGCGCTATCATGCCTTCCTATTCTTTTTTTCACTCTCTCACGCGGTCGTGAAAAACAAGGCATTCCGGTTGTCCAGATACCGGTATTCCGCCAACCCTCTCGGCTAGGGGACCTGGCTAAATTTCGTTCCCGGACCACCGAATCATTATACCACCAGGCACTTCATATATGATGCCAGGCGTAGATCACGCACACGGTGCATGATCTTTGCAGGCAGAATTCGGCTCTCTCTAATATCTTCTCCGTTCCCACCTTCTATTTTGGCTATAAGTGCCTGGCTCAAATGCTCGATATCCCTACGCATGCCCCCACAGGGGGTAGAGGGTATTCTCAGTATATGTGGTATGATGAGGGACATCTATAGCCGGAACAGGTGGCCATTCATCACGGGGTAGTAATATTATGTTAATATGCCAAGCAGCTGGCTTAATAAGGGTTCATTTCTAGGTAAACACCCATCAACGGACTGCACAGTACAGTACCAAGGAAACCAACAGTAATTAAGGTGCACCGGGCATTCTCCAGCAGAGGTTCGCCTGGTTTTGAACCCTTATAACACCATGAAAACTTGTGATACTTTTACTTTCCCCCTATTGATAGTTAGAGGACCACACACCACACCACCCAATAGAGCTATAATTCTCACCGGAGCAGTTGTCGAAATGTCTTTGGGGGTTGAAGTTGTGCAATATTTTCTCGGCAAATTACGCCAGGTGCAGAATTTCCTCACGGTATCCCAACCTAGCCTACCAAGAGGCCCCTAACGGCCCACGGCGCCGAGGACTACCGGTATCGACTTGCGAGAAATTTGGGCGGGATATTCCACCCTCCCTCCCTTAGTCTCCTTCCGCCCACCGAGATTTTTTCCGTTCCCGCACATTCATTCTATTACCCGGGCCGGGAAGCCACGAACTCTATCCAAATGCACCTTATTGGCGCCTATAATGGGGGTCTTCAAGGTTGACAATACCGGCGTTATGGCAAGATGGAAAACTGCGCCCTAGAACATGCCAAATTTCGCCCTCCTGACCACAGTGGGTTCTATACCAAGGCGTGTAGAGATTATAATGATTAAAACACACAATATGCGTTGGCTCGTCAACTACAAGCAGCCAAGGTCATTGTTTTTTTCTATATCCCGGTAGAGAAGTCATTTCACCGACGCTTCTACCGAGGGACCTACCGTATCTCGCATGCCTCGCGAGATCCGAAATGGGTGCAGCGTCGACCCTGTTAACGGCGCCTGATACTCGAGTACAGGTATTGTACGAGTACTTGTAGGTTTGAGGGACGTCAGTGCACCACGTGGAATTGTATCGGATGGTTCGCTACTCAAATACCGGTACCGGTACCGGTACTGGATAGTCAACAGTCCGGGCTCTGGACATGCCGGCATGAATGCATGACTCCTGGCGACGGGTGTACTAGAGTATAAAATAAGCGAGGGAAGGCAGCGGTAAAGCCTGAATCCTGAGGTCTAGGCCCTGACGGAAGCATGCTCATCCGCGGGTTCATAACCGTGCCAAAGTTGGAACCTGGAATCGCAACAGGGGTTGACGCTCGGGGGTGCAGGCTTTGGGCTTGGCAAGATCACTGCTTGGGCATCGGAATGGTGGGGCTGATTAGACTACCAGTACGGCAGGGGGAAATGTGGGAGCCTGTGATAGGTTGCTGCTTGGCGCTGTACGGGTGTTATCCTTACCCATCATTGGGCGCAGGCGAACGCACCACAGCTTGCTGGTAGGGATAGAGGCTCACCCATCATAACCTCTCGACATTACAGCGGCCCTGTTTTCTAGGGGTATTTGATTCATGAGCAATAACTATGGACACAATTCTCTGATCGTCCGGGCTGCCAGAAGGGAGCACTCGAGTAGTTGCCGTGTTGTCACCAACGACTAATCTCGGGGGCAGACCCCCGATCTCCGCGAGGGGGATTGCCCGCTGCCACACAAACTAGGCAGGCACAAGCAGTGTGCCTGGACCCATGCTGTACCGGTATTTACTGTAGAGGGAATTGGCCAGCTCGGAGCGATCCGTAGGGTTCCACAAAAATCCCGCTTCTCTTCAGCCCCCAGGAATTCCAGGTTAGCCGACCTGCTCCACCATCCATCATACAAAATCCTAACCGGCAAAAACAGAAAATGTCGCAACCGTTCAGTAACAACATCAACTCTCTAAACACGGCGGTTAACGTGTGGAACAACTGCACCATTGCCGATGACCGGTCTCAAATCTTGACCTGGCTATCGCCACTGGAGCCCAGGTTACGGCACCAGGACGTCCAGACCAACCGAGTCGAAAATGTGGGGGAATGGCTCCTACAAACCGAAGATTTCAGAAAGTGGTGTGCCGGCAGTGGGGGAGAAGGTGCAGATAACGCGGTATTTTTTTGCTACGGGGATCCCGGAGTTGGCAAAACTTTTATCAGGTGACGAAAGGCACTATTAGGGAATGGTGGAGGAAGGACATGCACTGACGAGCCACGATGTTAGCTCATTGGTGATAGACAGGTTATGTGATCAAGCTGCGGGAAAAAATGCCTCTGTTGCATGCTTTTACTTTGACTTTGCGGCCCAAAAGGAGCAGGTCCCCACGAGTATGCTGGGCTCCCTGCTCAAGCAGGTCATCGGCGGGCTGGTGGTGGTGCCGGGGGAAGTAGCACAAGCCTACGGAGATCAGAAAAAGGTCCTGGGTGGACGGGCGCCACAACTTTCCGATATTGTTAAACTTCTGCAGACAACCTCTTCCAAAACCGACACGTTCATTTGTACCGATGCACTGGACGAGTGTGTCCCAGCACATCGAGTCAAGATTCTTGATTGTCTCAACCAAATCCTCCACAAGTCTCCGGGCACCCGAATATTCGTTACCGGGAGGCCACACATTCAGTCTGAGATTGGGAGGCGCCTTGGCGGAAGAGTAACAAGTATATCTATAAGCCCGAGGAGAGCTGATATCATCAGATATCTTCGCAACAGGCTGGACGAGGACACAACCCCCGAGGCGATGGACAGTCGTCTGGAGGCAGACATCCTGGAGAAAATTCCAGAAGACATTTCTGAAATGTAAGTGGTAGTAATGGCACTAGGGAGGCTACCTCACTTTATTAAAGTCTAACAGATGCGTGTCTAGATTCCTGCTTGTCTCGCTGAATATCGATGCCATTCTTCAAGAAACCACGATCCATCCTAGGCGCCAGAGGCTTAGCGCGATGACCGATGGCGTCGGGTTAGGGGATGCCTATGGCGCAACACTAGGCCGGATAAAGGGACAGGGTGGGGACAAATCAAGGCTCGGCGTGGCTGCTTTGATGTGGATATCTCATTCGGAGCGGCCCTTGAAGGCAGATGAACTATGTCACGCTCTAGCTGTCGAGATCGGGTCAGGGAATCTCAATACCAACAATGTTCCTGCAATAGACAATACTCGTCTGTTGTCAAGGACTTATCCTCGTAGATAAGGAGGCCTCCACCGTCCGGCTAATCCACTTTACCCTTCAAAAGTACCTCCGAGCTCACCACGAGCTTTTTGGTACAGCTCACTCGACTGTGGCAGAGACCTGCCTTAGTTATCTGAATTCTCGGCAAATCAAAGCTCTCTCAACCGCTTCTTTTCCCGATTTTAAAGCAGAACCGTTTCTCCGATATTCATCCCTATACTCGGGACTCCATGCAAAAAGGGACCTTTCACATTCCGCGAAATTACTTGCCTTGAAGCTTTTTGACGACTATGATAACCACATATCCTGTAAAATACTCCTTAGAGTGCATCTCTACTCGTTCATTGTCGATTTTGATAAATATTTCCGGTTCAGTGGTCTACACTGTGCATCCATGTTCGGCATTGTCGATATCGTAGCTACTTTGGTAGCGGCTCGAGGTTGCGATATCAACCAAGTGGACCGTGCGGGTAATTCACCCCTCATTTGGGCTTCCCGGAATGGGCATGAGGGTGTGGTGAAAGTACTACTCGGACGGGAAGACGTCGATCCCAACAAATCAGGTGGCTATAACCGAACACCACTCTATTGTGCTGCGGGGAATGGGCACGAGGGAGTGGAGAAAATTCTACTCGGACGAGAAGACGTTGACCCCAACAAACCGGATTTTGGGGGCAAAACACCGCTCTTGCTGGCTGCTCAGGATGGGCACGAGGGAATGGTGAAAATTCTACTTGGACGGGAAGACGTTGACCCTAACAAACCGGATCATGGGAGCAAAACACCGCTCTGCTCTGTCTTGCCGCCTAGAAAGGGCATTAGGGAGTTGTGAAAATACTACTTGGGCGGGAAGACATTGATCCCCAAATACCGGATATCTTCCCTAGAGCACCTCTCCTATTGGCCGCTCAGGAAGGGCGCGAGGCAGCGGTGAAAACGCTACTCCGGCGGGAAGATGTCAACCCCAACAAACCGGACAATAGAGGCCGAACACCACTCTGGTGGGCTACCCGGCATGGCCATGCAGGCGTGATAGCGCTACTACAGCCCTCCGCATCTTCCACCCCCAGTTCTGCCTAAGGCCGGGAATGCACCGCCTTCCCTTCCTACCTTTGAATATGGATGGCCTACACGCCATTTCCGCAAGACTACAACCACTCTCTACACATGTCAGCCGCAGCTACCCCCCCCCCCCCACACACACACATATGCGCCCACCTGCCCACTTCTCTCCGGCATTTTGGAAATCCTTGTGGTAATTTCCGTCTTTCCTTTTTTTCAGGAGTAAGCCCGCCCCAGAAA
>LN891074.1:349957-369278 GCA_900010015.1 Tuber aestivum
AGATCTAATCGAAGATCATCTATCGCATATTTAGAGTCTCCGGTTTAGGGTCTGCTTCGGGAGGGTTACTCTGGCTCATGAGTGATAGGCATATGGCAGTGCCCTGCTGTTGTCTTCACATCTTATGTTGATAAGGTACAGGGTATAGATTTTTGATTTTTGGCTTTCCTAATACCCATTGCAATGGGGTATCGGGTATGCGGTATTTGCTTTGTTTCTTCAGACCATCTGCCATTAGGCATAGGGTGGCCAATTCGAGGTGCCATAGAAGATCACCGGATATTACCAGAGCTCTAGATTGTTGGAGAATAGTAGAGGATTATGGTTTGCAAGGGAGGAGTGTTCTTTTCGAGTTTCTGGGGGTTCTTTTGGTTCCAGGAGTTGTTGGCATTTGGAGATACATAGATCACAGTCTGTAATTCGCTAGCGTCTCCATTAATCACCCTGTTTACCTACCGGGCTATTGTGATTCCACCTTCACTGCTTCATCCTTTTGTGCTCTTCTTTTAGTCCTCATCCGGTACAATACCGGAAAGCCGAATTCTGCTTAATAAAATACGACGGCGGGTAATTGTTTCTACTACCGCAGGAATTTATGTTGCAGAAAGGACTGACTAATTAAGCTTCCTTATAACGATCGCATTTCGGATTGTACACCTTCAGAAATTAGAGGATGTTGAGATAAAGGGATAGATGACTTAGGTACAATATCGTAACTGGAGAGCCGTGTTCAGGAGCTCTTCTCGGGAAGAGCAAATCCCGGATACACAGTATCCTTACTGCAATGTTGGGCGTTAATTGTGTATTCAAAAACATATACGAATTTTTTTTCCTTCTAGGTATGCCATGTGCGACCCCCCCCCTATACACCTTGCATCCCCCTTGTGATCTACAGGGTTTGTTTTGCTGGCACCCCTAACGGCGCCAGGTAGGCTTAAGGGGCATTAGCGAACTGTGAGGTAATATACCCGATAGTTGGCTGTTTAAATTTACAGTTTAAACTCTGAATCTAGGCGAATAACGCACCCTGGCAGGACCCTAACAGACAAAGGAAGGCAACGGTGGTGAGTTACTTGCTTGGAAACCAGAATCTAGCGCTCAAATGCAGCGGTCCGTGAAAGCAGTCAGAGGCGGGGTGCCCCATACCGGTATTCTCGCCACGGTTTGTAATTCATAAGAGTTCTGTGAAGTTATGTATGTTATTCAGGGATTTGATGATGCACCACGAGATTTTGGTAGGCTCCCGCAAGCATTGATGCTATCTGGGTGGGGGATAAAAACTGGTGCTTTTGGTGTAAAGAGGACATCGGACAAGACAATTTAAGCTAGTACGGTAAAACAAGCTACCCTTGTTACACCGTGGGCGTACGGTACAGTACTAGTACATACTAGAGTGTCGCTTCGTTGCGCTGCAAGATAAATTCCATACTACTAGTAGAACACGGCACCTCAGGGTAGCAGCTTGAGTGGTTGTGACATCCGGCGCTACAAATACGGCAGGCATAAGCAGGGTACCATCCACTCGAATTTGAGGGAGACTGATCAGGCAACTCCGATGTATCCACGAGGTTCCACAAAAGACTCCGCTTTTCTTCACCCCCCCAGAAATTCCAGCACTCGTGGTCTACAGACTCAACCATCCTTCATCTACCAGTTTCCGAAGAACGAAGATGTCTCAACATCACTACAATAACAACACCAACTCCTTCAATAATACCAACTCCTTTAATAAAGTGTGGAACAACTGCACCATTGCCGATGACCGGTCTCAAATCCTGACCTGGCTATCGCCGCTGGAGCCAAGGTTACGACACCAGGACATTCAAGGCAACCGAGTCGAAGATGTGGGGAAGTGGCTCCTACAAACCGAGAAATTCAGAAACTGGTATGCCGGTAGTGGGGAACATCAAGCAGATGACGCAGTATTATTTTGCTATGGAGGTCCTGGTGTGGGCAAGACTTTTATCAGGTAACATGAACCACGATCCGGGAATAGAAGAAAAAGGCCAAGTGCTGACAAGACTTTCATCAGGTAACATGAACTACTATCCGAGAATAGAGGGAAAGGCCCAAGTACTGACAAGCCGGGATGTTAGTTCATTGGTAATAGACTGGTTGTGTGATCAAGCCAAAGGAACAAATGCCGCCGTGGCGTGTTTTTACTTTGACTTTGCCGCCCAGAAGGAGCAGGTACCGACGAGTATGCTGGGAGCCCTTCTCAAACAGGTCGTGGGTGGGCTGGCGGAGGTGCCGGGGGAAGTAGCACAAGCCTACGAAAATCAGAAAAAGGTCCTTGGTGGACGGGTACCCCAACTTTCCGATATTGTAAAGTTTCTGCAGACAGCCTCCTCCGGAACCCGCACGTTCATATGTATTGACGCGCTAGACGAGTGCGTGGCAGCTCATCGAGCCAAGATTCTTAATTCTCTAAACCAGATCCTTACCAAGTCTCCGGGCACGCGAATATTCGTTACCGGGAGGCCGCACATTCAACCTGAGATCGGGAGGCACCTTGGCAGAAGTGCAACAAGTGCATCAATAAGTCCAAGGAGAGGGGATATTATTAGATATCTTTCCAACAGGCTAGCCGAGGACACAACCCCGGAGGCGATGGACAGTCGCCTAGAGGCAGACATCATGGAGAAAATTCCGCAGGACATTTCTGAGATGTATGTGATATCAATGGCACTGGGGAGGCTACCTCACTTTATCAAAACCTGACAGATGCGTGTCTAGATTCCTTCTTGTCTCGCTCAATATAGATGCCATCCTGCAAGAAACGACAATCGATCGCAGGCGGCAGAAGCTACGCGCGATGACCGATGGCGTGGGGTTAGGGGAAGCTTACGGTGCAACACTGGGTCGGATAAAGGGACAGGGTGGAGAGAAATCAAGGCTTGGCATGGCTGCTTTGATGTGGATATCTCACTCGGAGCGGCCCTTGAAGGCGGACGAACTGTGCCACGCTCTAGCAGTCAAAATCGGGTCAGGGAATCTCAATACTGATAATGTTCCTGCAATAGAGACACTGCTAGTCTGCTGTCAAGGACTCGTCCTTGTAGATAAGGAGACATCCACCGTCCGGTTAATCCACTTTACATTTCAAGAGTACCTCCGGGCCCACCCCGAGCTTTTAGGTACAGCTCACTCGACTATGGCTGAAACCTGCTTAAGTTATCTAAATTCCCGGAAGGTCAGAGCCCTGTCGACCAGTTTATCTCTCGACATTCCAGACGCACCCTTTCTTGAATATTCTTCACTATATTGGGGGGTCCACGCAAAGAGGGAGCTTTCGAAACGCGCGAAATTGCTCGCGCTGAAGCTTTTTCGCGACTACAACAACCATATATCTAGTAGAATCCTCCTTAAAGCACGGAACATGTATCCGCACTTTGTTGATTTCGATAAACTTTCGTGGTTCAGGGGATTGCACTGCGCATCCATTTTCGGGATTGGCGAGATTGTATCTAGTTTGCTAGAAGTTGAAGGTTTTGATATCAACAATGATGACTGCGCGGGTAACTCACCCCTCATTTGGGCTGCCCAGAGTGGGCACGAGGGAGTGGTAAAAATATTACTCGGACGGGAAGACATCGACCCCAATATACCAAATGGCATCGGTGATACACCTCTCGCCTTGGCCGTTAGCAGGGGGCACGATGAAGTGGTCAAAACACTGCTCGGACATGAAGACGTCGACCCCAATAAACTGGATAGCGAGTATCAAACACCACTCTGCATTGCTGCTGAAAATGGACAGGAGGGAGTTGTGAAAGCACTACTCAGACGAGAAGATGTTGACCCTAACAAACAAAGTGTCTGTGGTTATACACCTCTCTGGCTGGCTTCTTGGGAGGGGCACGAGGGAACGGTAAAAATGCTACTTAGACGGGACGACGTCGACCCCAACAAACCAGATGATGAGGGCCACACGCCACTCTGTTGCGCCGCCGAGGCACGGCACGAAGGCGTGGTTAAAATACTACTCGGCCGGGAAGACGTCGACTCCAACAGACCGGATAACAAGGGCAAAACACCACTCTATTGTGCTGCTAGGAAAGGCTACAGGGGAGTGGTGAAAATACTACTTAGACGGGGAGATGTCGACTCCAACAAACCAGACAATAAGGGCAAAACACCACTCTATTGTGCCGCTGAGGAAGGACACGAGGGAGTGGTAAAAATAGTACTCAGACGGGAAGACGTTGACTCCAACAAACCTGATAGCAAGGGAAAAACACCACTCTATTGTGCTTCTAGGAAAGGGCACCAGGGAGTGGTGAAAATACTACTCGGACGGGACGACGTCAACCCCAACAAGCCGGACAATAGAGGCCGAACACCACTCTGGTGGGCTACTCGGCGTGGCCATGCGGCAGTGGTAGCACTACTACACCCTCAGCATCTTCTACCCCCGGTTCGGCCTAAGGCCTGAATCCACTGCCTCCCTTCCTGCCTTTGAATACGGTGGCCTGTACGCTATTTCCTCAATGCCGCTGCCGCTCTATCAGCACGTCCGTCGCCACCACTGCCCCCCCCCCCCACACACTCACATGCACACACCTTTCTAGTTCCCTCCGGCATGTTGAAATTCCTTGTAGTAATTACCGTCTTCACTTTCTTTCAGGAGTAAGCATACTGCCGAAACCTCGGCTAAAAACTTTCCCCCCGCAAAAGGAAACCATATCCACGGTAATGCATATATCACAGACCGCCCAATTACCAAAGCTGGATTACCCATTTTTTTGAGTCAGAATTTGTGTTTCCATTTTCAATCTAGATTTTGGCGTTAGTGGGGGGTGCGTCTTGAGACTTCCATCCTAATCTTATTTCTTTTACTATTGTTTTTTTTGACACAAATTTCTCTTTATCATACACATTTGTTTGTTTTCCCGCAACTTCTCTTTCCCCTTTCCTCATTCTGAATTACAAATGTTACAGTCATTCGGATAGATAGAAAATAATACAATGCGGCAATATTCCTGGTGCTCATGAGAAGCGACTCATAGTTAGCTGTTAGCCATAGTATGATAATTATATCTTTCTACTATAGCCGCGATTCGGACCAGAGCACGAATACAGACCACTCCCCTCAAGTTGTGAGCTCGAGAGGTTGATTTGTTTTATCCACTCTTAGTCTCTCTCATCACAGGGGATCAATGCAGGAAGGGGCCACTTAATCCCGAAATCAGCCCCTATCCTACCGACACTGCAAGAGCTCGAAGAACTCGCCATCCAGCCAGACTCTTCCTTCCTTCGGGCATGTCCCCACATGAAGACTGCCCGCACGTAAACATGCTCATTGAAGGGTAGCCTATCCCGGTTACCCCGGACGAGTGAATGGCGGGTTGGACGAACCCATTGCCAATTGGGCAAAGCACGCGCGCTACTACACCTGGCATTAGGTGTGTCTCGGAGGCTGACGGAAAAAGGTATAGTCGGGAACGCATTAAGCTCGAGGTCATAGCTCCGCCGACCAGGCCCGTGGGACACCCGCAATACATAACACCACCGTGTTCCCCCTGAACACGAGATTCCCCAACAACACGAGATCTCCCCTACCACAAGATCCTCAAACCTCTCTAGAACTCCCGTTTTTTGTTGCCCGCCCACCACCCCTTTCCTAACACCAAGCGCCCCCCACGTCAGCCGGGATATATCGGTTCCAACCATCCGGAGTGACTAGGGCAGCCATCCTTTCACCAATGCCTCCCTCAGTGGAACGATACCACCATACCACGAACTGCAGGATGCAGCCGCGGTCGGCACTTGTTAGGTTACTTTAGAGTTTAGCAGTGTTTTTCCTTCTTTTATTTCATAATAGATATTACTCAATGTACACGCTTTGGGCTTTGGAAAATTGGCCACTTATAACAAGTGCTCATAGACCCCGCTGAAGTCTCACTTTCTTAGCCGACGGAAGCGTGCAGGTAAATAATTCGCAGGAATCCATATCAAGTAGACCAGCGCTGAAGTATTTACACACCTCCACCCATCTTTTTATTGCTCAAAAATGCAAATAAACTAAAAAAAGTCCTGGGGAGAAATAACGAAATACCCACAGCGTTCTAGTATTTTTAAAAAATTTCTCCACAACTTTTTAGGATAAACTAGGTAACACTGAAGGTGTTTAGCAATCTTCTTAGAGTTCTTGGCAAGGTATGAACCACCCGAAACATAGACCCCCACTTTTAAGCACACGCAGGATAACCCATAGAAAGTCTATCTGATTGCAGAAAATTCTAAAAATAGGGCAACTGACTTTGTTCATTTTCTATTTTTCTCTTTATTTTTCGAGTCCTTTGTTGCAGTTTTATAATGAGCCAAAGGGAAGGTAATTGTGTACGAGTATGCGAGTACAAATGTTTCTCTTTTTCAATGGTATGTTTCCCGGTCGATGGTATCCGAAAGGGTTTTCTGCCAAAAGCACGGTATCCAAAAGGGTTACCCGATCCCGCTTTCGCATAATGCGCTAGTGCTCTTACCGGACATTATTCATCGCTTGTTTCAAGCACACTTTGTTGCTTGTAGTCTGTTATTAGGGCTTACTTTAATAGGATGGGACTTAGACCATAGAGGGATATGTGTATGTTGGATACTAGTAGAGGGGGGCGTGCTGACTGATTCTGTGCTGCTGGAGTCAGGCTGAGTAACGATTAGGAATGGCAACCATACCCTCTAGGGGATGATGCCGGCAGAAGGTTAGGGGAGCGAGCCTTTCAGATATTTGTTGGAGTTTTGCAGATTGACATACCGTAGAAGAAAAAGAAGGACCTCGGGGTAGTGCAAAATAATGTCATAATTTACCCACATTTCACTTACCTACATGGTCAACCAATCAGATCCACCCCCCCAGGGAAGAGCTAACCCCAACCCTCCCCTCGCCTACAAACTGGCACTATGATACCTCCTCTACTTACTGCGGTATCCTCCTTTCCATTCTTTCTCTCTCTCTCACATGCAGTCCTGATGTGCCGGTATCCCACCAGTACTATCAGCTTAAGAACCGAGCCAAATCTCACCCCCGAACCACGAAATCTATATACTCCATGAGCTCACTAAACTCCCTATTCCACCAGACCCTTCGTATATAGTCCTAGATACCAGTCCCCCACATTGCGCATAATCTCGAGAGCGGGATTTAGCCCATTCCAATATCTTTTTTCTACCCACTTCAAAGAGGCCGGCCCCCTGAATACGCTGGGAGGGATACCTCATTGAATCTAGCTTGGGAACTGTTGCTGTAATCTCTGTTTTTTGTTTTTATTTGACTTCAAGTGTGTGGCTCGAAAGCTCGATATCCCTATGTGCGCCCCTCTGTACTACCGAGCATCCGGGTAGAATGCCGGTATCCCACCTAGGATTTCCGAGAGGGATCCGGGGGCGAACATCACTGTGACATACCGACTTAATAGTGAGTCGGGTGGGATATTCCATCCTCCCTTATTCTCCTCTTACCCGTAGCATTTTTAATATTAATCCCACCTCCTAGAATTCATTCTCATGCTCAGAATGGGGGTCACAACCCCATACAACGTGCTGGGGCATGGATACTCGAATGATACTGCGCCTCGCCCTACCATAAACCCATAGCGTACAGTAGAGTACAGTGTAGAGTGCTGTTCGGTCGGCTGTGAGACATGCTGTTGAGTTATATGTGGTCACATAGCATCTGGTTCCATGAGGTTCTGCGAGTAGGCATAGGCCAGCGCCCCATTGTTGTCTCCACATCTGGTTTTGACAAGGAGCAGAGTATTGGTTTTTGGTTTTTGGTTTTGTCAAAACCCACTGCCATGGGGAATCCCGTATGAGTGATTTGCCTCATTTTTTTTGCACCCGATGACATTAGACAAACAGCAGCTAGCTGGAGGTGTCATGCAGGATCATAGGATATGCAGAGTTCTAGATTGTTGGAGGGTTATAGAGAATTATGATCCGGAATGATGGCGTTTCCCGTCAGTGTTTGTGGAGTCCCTTTTGGCTTCCTGAGTTGAGAGCGGTTGGCGATATATACCCTCCGATATAGATCTCCCGGTTTATTATTCGCTAGTATCTCCATCGATCACCCAGTTCACTTCCGGGCTTATTGTGACCCTGCTTTTACCATCCTTGAGTGTTTTTCTTCCAGACCTCATCAAGTATGATATAATACCCAAAAACTGGGTCCGGTGCAATGAAATTTGATGCGGGGTAATTGTTTTTATTACTGGAGGAATTTATGTTGGACTAATTGAGCTTCCTTATACCATAACAATCGGATTGGGGACTGCAAACTGGCAGAGATTCAGGGATGGTGAGTTAAGATGAAAGATTTTAGGATGACTTAAGTACAGTACCATAAATAGAGAATTGTGTGAAGGAGTGCATCTCAGGAAGAGAAATCCCGGATCTACGATATCCCTGCTGCAATGTTGGGTGATAACCGTGAACCCGGAAACACATGAAATTTCCTCTTCCTCCTAGACGTGCCATGTGCAACTCATACCCTGCATTTTCGTTAAGATCTAAAGGGTTCGTTGTGCCAGCACCATTAACAGTACCAGGTAGGTTTATAGGGTGTGAGCGCACTGCGTGGTATTCTACCTGATAACTGGCTATCTAAATCTAAAAGCTTCTAATTCTCAACATAGGCGAATGATGGACTGCGACGGGATTATAAAACAGACTAGGGAAGGTGACAATGGCAGGTAACCCGTTTGGAAACCAGAATTCATCACTCAACTGTAGAAGTTGTGAAAGCGTGTAGAGGCTGGGTGCCATACTAGTTGTAATTTTGTTTGCATTTTATGAGGCACTCTACAATAATAGGAGTGTCCTCTGAATGGTAATTTCTTTGTCCTACATGTTCGCCCAAGATTTACTTCGCCATCTCTGGTGATCTAGCGCTAAATGTTCGATGATAAATAATCTCTAGCACTAATGGAGCGATACTTGTCGGCAAATTCATGGTTCCTTTAATTATTTCTCATCCTAGGAGCGGTCTCAAGTTTCGACAAATTTACCCCTCCGGCTTTAGAAAGGAGAAGTAGGCCATGGGATATGTAACAATCCACCTTGAGAGTGTGTTGTACAGTACTAAACTGTGTTGAGTTGTAGTGTACGGGCAACGCACTACTCGGTGAATACCAGAAAGCGCCCCTATCACCACAAAACCTGGGACAAGGCCACCGGAAGAGCCCCCCCAGCAGATACCGATGTCGCGGAGAACTCGGTTGTTATCGCCTCATCCACGCAATATGCAGGCCCTCAATGACCCGGTCAGAATGCTGGAGTTGGACACTATCCGTGCCAAGGTTCCCCCCAGCTCGAAGGACACGCAGCTACCGTGGAAAGTTGACACTGCCGAACCAAAAACGACAGCTCAAGGAATAATCTACCGTATGCATTAAGAAATACATGCAATAGACCACAAACATTTGTGAAAAACGCTTCTGAAAATCCATGAACCCTGTCCCCACCTTTCTCCACCATACCCTGACGGTTTTATACGTTATTTCGCCGTTTTTTGGCTCTTTCTCTGAGCGATTTCCTCTGTTATTCAGTGGTCGATAGGTACCCTGAGGCTCACGCTCCGCAAATTGCCATTCAGCAATTTTCCAAGAGCTGAAAAGAGAAATATCAAATAGTAAAATAAAATATGGAAACAATTGAGTTTAGCAGAGAAGCGTGTGAACAAGAACCGCTAAATTTGGAAGCCTTCAGCTGGAAGGATTGATGGCTTACCACCTCTATTTCTCGATGCATACGATAAATTGTTCGTTCAACTGTCGTTTTTCCGTTGGGTTGTCCGGCACTCCCATGGGAGTGGTGTCCACTTCCCCGGTGGCTTAGCATCTTCAAAGTGGCGGGAACCTTGGCACGGCAGTGGCAGCTTAAAGGGTTGTGGAATTCGATGCTACAAATGCGGCAAGCGTAAGCCGGGGGCTGTTGACACAAATTTGAGGGGGATTGATCGGGCTGCTCTAATGTACACGTATCCATGAGGCTTTAGGTTCCACAAAAGAATGCGCTTGTCTTCAGCTTCCCAGGAATTCCAGGACTAGTGGTTGACTGACTCGATCATCCACCATCTACCAGTTTCCGAAGAACGAAGATGTCTCGCCACCACTACAATAACAACACCAACTGCTTCAACAATACCAACTCCAATAATAGAGAGTGGAACAACTGTACATTTTCAAATGATCAGTCTCAAATTCTGACCTGTCTATCGCCACTGGATCCCCAGTTACGGCACCATGATATTCAAGGCAACCGAGTCGAAGAGGTGGGGAAATGGCTCCTGCAAACGGGGGAATTTGGAAATTGGTATGCTGGTAGTGGGGGAGATGAAGCAGATGACGCAGTACTTTTTTGCTACAGGGATCCCGGCGCTGGCAAGACTTTTATCAGGTAACATGAACTATTATCCGGGAAGAGAGGGAAAGGCCCAAGTACTGGCCAGCCGCGATGTTAGCTCATTAGTGATAGACTGGTTGTGTGATCAAGCCAAAGGAAAAAATGCCGCCGTGGCATGTTTTTACTTTGACCTTGCCGCCCAAAAGGAGTAGGTACCGACGAGTATTCTGGGTGCGCTTCTCAAACAGGTCGTGGGCGGGATGACGGAGGTACCGGGAGAGGTTGTACAAGCCTACGAAAATCAGAAAAAGGTCCTTGGTGGACGGGTACCCCAACTTTCTGATATTGTGAAATTTCTGCAGACAGCCTCTTCCGGAACCCACATGTTCATATGTATCGACGCACTGGATGAATGTGCTGCAGCGCATCGAGTCAAGATTTTCAATCCTCTGAACCAGATCCTCAATAAGTCACCGGACACCTGAATATTCGTTACCGGGAGGCCACACATTCAACCTGAGATCGGGAGGTGTCTTGGCGGAAGAGTAAAGAGTGTGTCCGTAAGCCCGAGGAGAGGCGATATTATCCGATATCTTCGCAACAAACTGGCCGAGGACACAACGCCGGAGGCGATGGACAGTCGTCTGGAGGCAGACATCCTGGAGAAAGTTCCGGAGGACATCTCTGAAATGTACATGGTAGCAATGGTGCTTGGGTAGCTACCTCGCTTTATCAAAGTCTAATAGATGGGTGTCTAGATTCCTTCTCGTCTCACTCAATATAGATGCCATCCTGAAAGAGACCACAATCCATCGTAGGCGGCGGAGACTCAGCGCGATGACCGATGGCGTGGGGTTAGAGGAAGCTTACGGCATAACCCTGGGTCGGATAAAGGGACAGGGTGGGGAGAAATCAAGGCTTGCCATGGCTGCACTGATGTGGATATCTCACTCGGAGCGGCCCTTGAAGCCCGGTGAGCTATGTCACGCTCTAGCGGTCGAAGTCGGGTCAGGGAACACCAATACCGACAATGTTCCCGCAATAGAGACACTACTCACCTGTTGTCAAGGACTTGTTCTCGTAGACAAGGAGGCTTCCACGGTCCGGCTAATCCATTCCACCTTTCAAGAGTACCTCCGGGCTCATCCCCACATTTTTGGCACAGCTCACTCCACAATGGCGGAGACCTGCTTAAGTTATCTCAATTCCCCACAAGTTAAGGCTTTTCCCCCTAGTTCCACCCCCGATTTTCGCAACACTCCCTTTCTCGAATATTCTTCTCTATATTGGGGAGCCCACGCAAAAAGGGACCTTTCGGATTGCGCGAAACGTCTTGCACTAAATCTACTTAGCGATTACAATAACCACATATCCAGTAAAATCCTCCTAGAAGCACAAAACAAGTTCATAGACTTCGTTGATGACGAAGATTCACGGTTCAGTGGCCTACATTGCGCATCCCTCTTCGCGATTGTCGAGATTGTAGCTAGTTTGGTCGAGGTGGAAGGTTGTGATATCAACCAGGATGATTGCGCCGGCAATTCACCTCTCATACGCGCGGCCCGGAATGGGCACCAGGAAGTGGTGAAAATACTACTGGGACGGGGCGGCGTCGACCCCGGCAAGCCAGATGGCAGCCTTCGAACACCACTCTATTCTGCTACTCAGGGTGGGCACGTACGAGTGGTGAAGACACTACTCGGGCGCGGCGACGTCAACCCAACAAGCCGGACAATAGTGTCCTAACACCACTGCTCAGTGCGGCCACGCGAGAGTGATAGAGCTACTACAGCCTTCGGCATCTTCCACCCCCAATTTGGCCAAAGGGCAGGAGTACACCATCCTCCCTCCTACCTTTGAATACAGATAGCCAATACACTATTTCCCCAAGACCACAACCACCCCATAAACGCATCCGTAACCGCCGCTACCCCCCCCTTACACACACCCTTGTCTAGTTGCCTGCAGCGTGTTGAAATTCCTTGTGGTAATTCTCGTCTTTCCTTTCTTTCTTCCGGTAGTAAGCCTACCCTACTACCGAAACCTTGGCTAAACATTTTCTTTCTGTGGAAGGAAATCGTATCCAGGGGAAAAGCTCGTATACCACATACCACCCTGTTACCAACACCGAATCTCATATTTAGTTGTCCGAGAATTTGTGCGTTTCTGTTTTCAATCTAGACCCAGTCGCTAGTAGGAGGGGGAGATCTGTATCGCATTCCTAAGCCGGTAGGATGTGTCTTGAGATATCCACCTTAATCTTATTTCCTGTGCAGTTGCTGGGCTGAAATTTCTGTGTACACATTTGTCCATTTTCCCACAACTACATTTCCCCTTTCCTTCCTCTGAATTGTAAACGTTATAGCCGCTCGGATACAAAGAATAGAATACACTGTGCCAGTATTCCTACTACTCATTAGAAGGGACTGATAGTTAGCCGTTTACCGTGGTATAGTAATTAGATCTTTCCACCAGCCGTGATTCAACTCGGAGCACAAACACAGACTACTCCCCTCAGGTTATGAGCTCTCGAGGTTGGTAGGCTGCCTCCTACTTCTGGTCTCGTTATATAAATCAATTCCGGAAAGTGTCTTTAACCTCGAAACTAACCCAATTCTACCGGCAATACACGAGTTCGAAGAGCTCGCCACCCGGCCAAACTGCTCCTTCCTTACTACGAGTACTCCCCCAAATGGAGACTGTCTACACGTAAAACGTACTCTGAGAACCCTCCCTACCCCGGTAACTCCGCACGAGTGACTATTTATGACGAGGTGCTAAAGACCCGCGGGAGATTCACTTCCTTAACTGATGCAAGGTAACCTCCGGATAAATATCAAGTAGACCAACACTCGAAAGATCTGCCATGGAAATTTTATTCCAGTTGTGTCTTGCGAGTTCGCCGATCCCATCCCACTACCATGCATGGGAGCCCAAGCATCCACTCCCCGGTTGTACGCATCTTTCTATCGTGATTTGGATCCCGTTTTCGCATAATGCGCTAGTGCTCTTACGGACGATAATTTATCACTTGTTTCAAGCACCCCGTGTCGCCTGGGATTCGCTATTAGGACTTGTTTTTATGGGATTGACTCGGGGCATGGAGGAACAAATGTATGTTGGATACTCGAAAATTTTGGGTGACGGCGGATCGGCGGGGACTCTCACGATATTGTAAACGAACGGCGAACGGGCAGCAAAAATCGAACGAACGACGAACGAACGAATGAACGGTAGAATGAACGGCAGACGGGCAGCGAAACGAACGGCGGATGAGCGAACGAAACTAAACGCCGGGCTCACTCACGTGGATGATCGCACAACTGTAGGGAGAAAACTCGTCAGCTCGCCGACCTCTCTAACTAACTAACGGTAGACTAATGACAGGAGTATATATCAACGACAGAAAAAGGACGAAGTCCTCAACCCCCCATCATTCAGGTACGTCTCCCCGAAACAAGCAAACAGGAAAGGCTAACAAAGAAAAGACAAACTTCGGCTCCCTAGCCTCCGGGCCCTCCATGCGGCCCTCTGCTTTCCTCCGTGCCTTCCTTCCTTCCGCCATCCTTCCGGCGGAGGCATGTCTCCTGGAGATTCCCGCGCACTCCGGCACAAATATGTACACTCCTGCAATCCAAGCGCTTTCCCAAGAAAGCCTATCTGCCCCCGAAAAACAAGCGCACTCCGAAATGAACAAACCAGCGTGAGAGCATGCCGAGCAGCACCTCGCGATTTCCAACAGAAAAGGGGGAGTGTCCTGACTGGTCCTGTATTGCAGTATTCAGCCCTCGCGATGGATGGGAGTGACAAGCGCGGTCTCTGGGAGGCGGTGCCCGGCAGAAGATCGCCGGGGGGCGATTTATCAAGTACTTGCCTGTGTCGAGTCTATGCAGATTATCTTACGTAGCAAGTTAAATTCTAATACACGGTAAAGGATGGTCCACGGGGAGTCCGATGGGCCATCCTATCCGGCGAGTGGAATTGCTTTCCGGAAGAGTAGCAACAGCACGTGCGAGCCTCGGAAGAGGAACTAGACCCTGTGATAAAGAGTAATAAACCAGTACCCGGCCAGATGTCGTAGAAAGACATCTTGGCTGTGGTACATACCATACCTCCAGCTACCCACTAACATACACCTTCAAATTAGCCGGGATGTAGATTAACCCTTCTTACAGGATGTGAGTTGTTCTAGTTTGCTCTCTCAACATACACTGTTTATTATTCTTAAACCCACGCCAGTATTGCATCCAGGACCAGCCGGGCCGGAGGACATAGCCCAGTCGGGCACAATCTTGCTCGGAAAGGCCAGTCTCGAGACTGGCGAGTACCACTCATTTTCCGCGTTTCTGCTTATACTTCTTTTGCACTTTTCAGCGTGTACTTACCTACATCACTACCTGAACAATAGGTTAACTGTCTGCTGTGGGTTATTCGTTCAGTCTCCTTTCTTCATTCGATTTGGCTCCTGGCTCGATGCTGGGTTGATTCTTTTACAGGCTCTAAGCTGTGCTATTTCCTAAATATTATTTCCCGTGGGCTGCTTGATATATTTTTAGGCCACCGGGATTTGGTGGAGTTGGCCGTAGGTGGCCCATGATGTTTCTGTTACTTCTGTAACGTTATAGTTAGAATTTGGCCCCTTGGAAACTCTATTACCCTTAGCATCCATTACATAGTGACCGAAGCCCGCTCGGTAATGTCTCCAGTTTCGTAAATTACTACGCTTAATAAGACAACCTGATAATATAAACAGATGATTTCAGTACATAATGTCCCAAGCTGCCGAAGATTACTTTCCTCTCAACCACCTTACAAACAACTTCAAATACGATTAGCTCTATACTAGCATGCGGCCTTGGCTGGTGATACGCGTCAAGAAACGATGCATCGGAGGCGTAAAAGAGGGGGGGGTGGGAGCCGGAGTGAAAGACAAAACCGGACGTTTGACAAAGAGGGGAAGAGACGCGGACAAGACTAGACGTAAATACAGATGCACTTGCCCCTGGCGGTAAGTATCTGAAAATACTGCTTGCGCAGCTAGAAAAACAACAGTAGCTGGTGTGGTTATGAAAGCCCAATGCTATACCTGCCTGTAGATACAATAGACATAGCCCAACCAACGGCAATCTCTAAATTGTAAAAGGAAATCTTCAGCGACAGGATTTCTACCGAGCAAATGGCAAGATAATAGGTAGCTACCACAGGGTGGCGTTTTAGACGGTCTGAGGGACTTGGCGGAGGGTAGGGGCGGTGACGAACGCGTTAATGGGCCCCACGCGGCCTTCGAGGAGATGGTTGTCGGGCATCTGCATTCGAAGGTGGTATGGAAGGTGATGCATTCTCCACCTTATGTGGCACTTGGCATGGTGGATATTGGGGGATGTCGGAGCGCTCTCACTCGCCCATGGCTATTCATAGTATTATAGCCCACCCGAGTGGGGCTCAGCCTAAATTGTCTGGCCTGTCCGAGGTGATGTCGTCCGGTCCGATTAGTATTTTGACCAGTCCCTCGTGCCTTTGACCAGCGGCGGAATAGAGTGGCGTTTGACAGTCATTATCCGGCTTGCCGGGGGTGGCGCCTTCCCTTCCGGGTAGTATTTTCACTCCACCCTCGCTCCCATTCCACGAAGCACAAATGATTGGTATTTTGCCGTATTTATCAGGTTGATTGGAGTCGGTGTCCTCCGGTCCAAGCAGTATTTTCACCGGCCCCTTGTGTCCGTTCTGGGCAACCTGTATGGGAGGTGAACTACCCATGAAGTCCCCTTGATTGATACCACCACCCTCCGCCTCTGCCAACCCAGCCACAACCTCAACAATCACAAAGATGGTTGTACAGTGTCGACCACTCAAGCACGAAAGTCTATAAAAACCAACCTGTAGCGAGTACGGGCGCTATGCTGTTAGGAGGGCACTAGTGGATGTGGTCCTCATACCTGCCGAACACCCTCCCGGGAAGCAGTTTCGAGCAATCTGAAAGTTCCGTTTTTTGGATGGACTCCACAATGGAGAGAAGAATATTCGAGGAAAGGTGCATCACAGAGATCTGGTGAAGAACTGGCTCAAAGGGCCTTGACCCGCTGGTAATTCGGTTAACTTAAGGGGGTGACCACCATTTCCGAGTGAACTGTACCGAAAAGTTGTGGATGAGCCCGGAGGTACTCTTGGAGGGTAAAATTGATCAGCCTGAACATGGAAACCCCCTTATATACCAGAATAAGTCCCCGATAACTGGCTAGCAATGCCTCAATTTCAGGAGCACTGTCGGCATAGAGATCCTGGGACCCGGCTTCGACCAACAGAGCCCGACACTGTTTATCTGCCCTCAAAGGCTGTTCCGAGTGAGATATCCGGCAAAGCGGCTATACCGAGCTCTCTTTTCCCCCACCCTGTTCCTTTCCGACCCGGTATTGCCCCATAGGCATCCTCTAATCCCAAGCCATTGGCCATTGAGCTGGGCCTCTGCCTCTTCACATGGATTGTGGATTCTGGTAGGATTACAGCTATATTCCACGCGACGAGCAGAAATTTGAAACACCCATCTCTTAGACCCCGATAATGTGAAGTAGCCTCCGTCTAAAAAATAGATATAAGCCCCCCTCACAACTAACATCAAAAATTTAGCCCGTAAGAGACTCACGAATCCTCAGTCGGCTACATAAGAAGTCTGTATAGGTGTTTAGTAAGTGTGTGAAAGATATACGTAGCATATGATTTCCTCCGATAAAAAGGAAAACACCCGACCCAAGTCCTAGCGGCAAGCCCACCCTGCAGGGATACGAACCGGGGCAGCCACCGCAGAGCAGAGCCCCAAACCGCGGAGTGAAAATTATCCCTGCAGAAAATGCCGTAACCACAGCAACAGTGATAAATCAGGAAAGGTGAAATACCAAGCACCTCCACTTGGCATAGGGATCATTAACACCCCTACCCTCTACTGTACCTGTACTAGTACCGCTGGATGGTAGGGGTAAGCGCTATCCTTGCAAGAATTGCTGAGTGTAAACAATGGCCAAGGCAAAATCTAAACCGCAATGAGTACAGCAACTACTCTTTCTGCAAGCAATCCTTGGATTCCATGACAATTTGGGTTAAGTTATGTCTTGGGTTGTCATCCAATTGTCTCCCAAGTATCCTGGCATCCTGTTGCAGCGCTGGGTCTCCAGAACCCCCCGAGAATTCAATCAAGTCGGCCCTCTGATGCTTGGCATTTTTGGTAGGGGGTTAATTTCACTGCTGGATCCCTCTAATGAGCGGCGATGAGGGGAGGGACAACCCGGACGGTGGACATGTTCCTAGCGCCATCGTAGTTGCGGGACCGGTGCTAGGTATACTGTGTTAGGGGGCAGTAAGGGAGTGATGAATCCTGAGACTTGGGCCTCTGGCTAGTATTGTAGTGGCAGACTCGGGGGCTGCAGTAGCACCACCACTCTCACGTGGCCACCCTGAATAGCCCACCAGAGTGGCGTTCGGTGTCTATTATCCGGCTTGCCGGGGTAGACGTCCTCCCATCCGACTAGTATTTTCACAACTACCTTGTTCCCATTCTAAGAAGCTAACACGAGAGGTGCATTACCACAGATATCTGGTTTGCGGGGGCCGACACCCCCACCCTCCCCCGTGTTTACCCCTAGTATGCACTATAAAGTGGCGTTCGGCCGTTGTTATCCGACTTGCTAGAGTTGTCCTCGTCCTGTCCGAGAAGTATTTCCACCACCCCCAGTGTTCATTCTCGTCAAACACAACGGAGCGGTGTTTGAGCAAATTTATCTGACCCTCCGGGGTTGATGTCGTCCTGTCCTTGTAGACTTCCCACTACTCCCTCTTGTCCATTCCAAGAAGCCCACGTGAGCGGCGAATTACCCGCGCGGTCCTGCTAGTTATCAAAACCTTCAATCGCTGATGAACCGGTTACAATCTCAATAATCCCGAAGATAGATGTGTAATGTAGACTGGTGGGCCGTCAAAGCTTATCAAACAAAACAAAGTCCGGGTGCCTGTCCTGTGCTTCCAAAAGGGTCTAAATGGATATGTGGTGATCGTAGTCCTCATGCAGATTCACCGCGTACAATTTCGCGCAATCTGAAAGCTCCCCCCTTGAGTGCACTCTCTTCCCCAATATAGAGATGAACATTCGGGGGAGAGTATGTCACCGAGATCAGGAGAGGAACTAGCCGAACTAGCCTGAACTTGGCGGGAATTCAGCTAGCTTAGGCGGGCTCCTGCCATTGCAGAGTAAGGTGTACCAAAAAGCTCGGGATGTGGCAGGCGGGGCTCCTGAAGGGCAAAGTGGATTAGCCGGAGGGTGGAAGCCTCCTTGCCTACTAGGACAGGTACCTGACAACAGGCCAGCAAGATCTGTCTTGTGTGGATATTGTCAGTATTGAGATTCCGCGACCCGATTTCGACCGCCAGAGTATGACACGCCCCACTTCCCCCAAAGGCCACTCCGAGCGGGATATCTACATCAAAGCTGCCATACAGAGCCTCGACTTCTCCCTACTTAGTCCCTTTATCCGACCAAGAATTGCACTATGAGGGTATCCTAACCCGACACCATCGGTCATTGCGCTGAGTTTTTGTCACTTGCGGTGGATTGTGGTTTCTTGTAGGATCGCGTCGATGTTTAGCGGTAAGAGCGGGAATCTAGATTCATATCTGTCAGTGAATAGCTTGAGGTGGCTTCCTCAAGGCCACTTCTTCTACTTATATTTCAGAAGTGTCTTCAGGGATTTTCTTCATGTCTGCTTGCAGACTACGATCAATTGCATTTGGTATTGTGTGCTCGTCCAGCCTGTTGAGATTTCTTATACCACCTCTCGCGGGACTCATAGACAAACTCGTACTCTCCCGCCAAGATGCCTTCCGATATCAGGTCGGATGTGCAGGCCCAGTAACGAAGATTCGGATGGGGTGAGACTGTTGGAGAATCTGTTTTAGTGGATCGGGGATGTTGACTCGATGTCCTACTACACTCTCATCC
>LN891075.1:0-17159 GCA_900010015.1 Tuber aestivum
CCTATCCCCTGTGTGCCTTGGGCTACCCGACCCACAGACCCTGCCCGTTACATGGCTCAGGATTAGGAGGTGGCTGAGGTGCGGTTGCCCTCGGTGGCGTCTTTCCCTTCAGAGATACCTGGGCCTGAGCAATTTGTAGCTGAGCCCAGGGTGGTGGCTGACCCTGCCGGTGTGGCGTCCGAGGTGCCTGGTGTGCCTTGGCTCGCACATTTGTTTGTCGGTTCTTCTCCCGCCCTGGCCGGACTGGAACAGCCATTGTCTCCTGTTGATAATGCGTCGGTAACTCATGGATCAGTGACATCAGACGGCTCGGTGGTTACGGTATTGGTGGATGTTGCCGAGGGTCCGGACCTCCCCCCTGGGCAATTTGCCCGTGGGCATTGGCCTAATGGAGAGAACCCTTATATGGCTGGGCCGTACAAGACTTGGTTCCTGTCGGCAGCACCTGTAGGCCGTCCAGCTAGGAGCTCGCCTCTGAACATGGGGGTTAGCATGTGTGACTTTCTCAGGTTGAGGTTGCCGGGGCAGCACGCTAGGAAGCGGGGACTGGTAGAGGAGGTGGGAGTGCAGGGTAGGGTTGGGCATGTTCCTGACGGGGATGCTGGTTCATCGGTGGTCGGCGGCGCAAACGGCGTTCGCGGAGGGGGCATGGCAGGGTGTGGGGCAAGCCTTTAGCTTCTGTCCCAAGGGCTGCGCTGGATGTCACGTTCGCTGCTGTTCAGAGGTTTACTGATGATGAGTTGGTAGGGATGGGCTATGGGAGTGATGGGGGAGATTCTACTGTGGAGAAGGATATGGAATTTGCGGGACGGTATTAAGACTGGTTTGATATTTTTGATTTATTTTATGACTGTGATAGTTGCGGGCCGTAGCTAGCTTCTGCTCGCTTGGTGGGAGCAATGGCTTCGGTCGCTCTGTTTCTGTTGGGTTGGTGGTCGGTTTGTCGGTTGTGGCGGTGGAGGCCAGGGTCGGTAATGGGTCTTGTACTTAGCTTTTGTGTTGGCTTGCTCGTGGGTGTGTTTGATGGTTGAGACTTGGAGGCTTTTGCGCTTTGTATGGTAGTTGTTATTTGTAGGAGCGCGCCGGTGTATTGTGGAGACCCCAGCCCCAGGCTGTTGGCTTCAAGGACGGTCCCAGTCCGCTTGTGGTCTCCTGGGGGCCCGCTCGGCCTTATGCCAGGTGAATGAGAGATGATCGCTTGACCATAAGCCATGTTTTGGCGCAGTGAGTTTAAATAAAAATTTAATTAGATATTATTCGGACACCTGTACCTAGAAATTACATCCTCTGCTACCTAGCCTCCCCTTGAACCCCCAAACCCTCACCCTGAACCCCTGAACCCCGAACCTCGTACAACTCACTTCGGTTGTACCCCGGCACCTAGACCTCGCCTCTAGAATCCTGCCTGTCCTGATCGTGGTGTGCCTTGGGCTACCCGACCCTCAGACCCTGTCTGTTACCCTAGCTTGCTTTTGTCACATGGTAGTAGGGGTTATCGGATGGAGCAGTTTATGGAAAGTATTTTGGGTAGCAGTAGGTTTTTCTACTACAGAGGATTCTTTTAGCTGGCTTATTCAGCCCAGGCTGGCAGGGCAGTGTTTTAGACATCATAGGTTGCGCTCCATATGCCTTCTTGTCCTATAAATTCAAAATAAAAATAAACAAAATAAAAAAAAGAAAACTATAGCTTTAACTTATCATCAGCAATCTTAGGACAGATCTTATCAATATATTTATTCTACTTTACTTCTATCTTTACCAGCCTTCTTAACTATTTTTGAGGTAGAAGAATACTGGGCCTAGTATATACTTACTTGACTTTACAGTTACCTATCCCCTAACACCAGATGCCTGTTAGGAATATTTCTGCCAAGTTACACCATGTTTGATCCTCAATAGCTCCTCACATAGTCTTCTGATCAGAATGCAAGTAAGTGTCCATCGATCGTTATTCTATAACAAACAATCCTAACATTTCTTGCAATTCCTCTGAGAATATTTCTGACACAAGGCTGGGTAATAATATTCCTAAGCTAGAGCAAGTGTGTCCATGGTGACATGAAACTGATCTCCATAACAGAGTGACGTGATGTCCTTAGGTACAAGGATGACTTCACCCAGGCTTCCAACCTATACCTTAGCCAATGTGGACATAGTTATATTACTACTGCAACTTAGGTACACCTAGTTCTTAAGTACCTTCTGTTTATAGAAATACCTGGACCACTAGATATCTCCTTAGACATGCTCAGACATGTCTGCCTAGTCTACCATGAGACCTCTTGGTCATATGTATTAGGCTAGACACAGGGTGGGGTAGCTCTATAATATTAGATTGTTACATGCACTATTCTGGGATCAAGTGGAGTTGAAAACCTTGATATAGCATACAAGCCTGTATGCAGAGAGCAATGAGGCCTCGGCTCCTCACAAACAGCAATGGTATGATATTACAACTGCGGAGTTGGGGGTTTTTCTGACCTTTGTTATTTATATAGGTATTTGGTAGTCACTACAATATACAGACTATTGGGCAAAGACATATAAGTAGCCTCAGTATAGTATTGGAAAGTAGATGTCACAGTTTTATTTTGACTACATAAAGAAGTATTTTCATGTTTTATTTCCCTATCCCAGTCGGTCATTGCTCCACTCTGAGTAGTACTGAAAGATTCAGCAATTATCCATTAATCTTTCCTCCAACTTTCAACAATACATCATACCAGCAAGTAATATTGCAGTTAATAAAATGATGATTTGATTCACTAGGAGATCAGCTTATACTTAGCATATTCCCAGTAAACCTATTCTACATAGTTTCAAGATACTCATCCTATGTGAGCATGGATATATTTGGGACTTTCTCCTCACCTCAGGGGTTGATTTCTTTGCAGAGTCAAATGATACTCTGTATACTAGTAACCTCTCCCTTACCCAAACCTCGAAAGCTGTATACTAGCCCACATCCAGTGTTCCCAGCCGTCCGGGTGACCTACGGGGCCCTACCGGGAGACTGCCAAGAGCCCGGGACGGGACGGGACTGCGTTCCACAGTCCGTCCCGGGCAGATATGCTCCAGGACGGCCGTCATGAGGTTATATGATAGGCCCGGCCGTCACCTGCAGGGCCCGGCCATCATCTGCAGGGCCCGGCCGTCATCTGCAGGGCCCGGCCGTCATCTGCAGGGCCCGGCCGTCACCTGCAGGTCCCGGCCGTCATCTGCAGGGCCCGGCCGTCATCTGCAGGGCCCCGCCGTCACTTGTAGGGCCCGGCCATCATGTGTAGGTCCTGGTCGTCACCTGTAGGGTTTGGCCATTAGGAGACAGGCCCCTCCATGACCCACTGATAATTTACAGTGCCCACTGTGCGTCTATAGGATTGATTTAGGATAGCTGAACATCTACCACCCCATGATTGGTTGCTTGAACAACTTTGCGCTATTTCTTATCTGTTAGCATATTAAATTCTTTGATGTAAATTCTTTTTTTTTTGTTCGTAGTCTTGTAAGTGGATATGCCAAATCAAGTGTAATTTTTCTACTGATGCCCCAATAATCTGGAGCCTGATTCTCCCTATATAAGCATTCGTCCCTCTGGGACTTTCTGTAGGATAATTTCGTTATCAATCCACATACTTCGAGCATTATGTCTGAAGCGCCATCCCACTCCTCTGCTGGCAGTCAAAATTCCTTGCCTCCAGATGATTCAATCTCGCAAATCTTACCTCAATATTTTCCCAATTCCTCCAGTTACCAGTATAATATGGAGATAGAAAATGAAGATTCACTATCAAGTGATATGTTGAGCTCTGCGCCTTCTGACCTACTAACTCCTACTATCAATAGTGGTGAGAGATCTGGTAGTACATCCATTCTGCCATCATTTGTTGGAGATCCAACTACCAATACACACCTTGGTGTTCCAACATCCTTTTTACCTCGGAAAAAGGCACGGAAAGGTCATTGCTGGTCACCAGCAAATGGGATTGAGGTTTTTGAAAATGGAAAGTGGCGCTGGAAGTGCGCACGGTGTATGTATTTAGTTTTTACTCTAATCATATTTGATATTTGATTCTAGTAAAATAGGAATTTGTTAATAAGTAATAATTACAAGACAGGTCCCCCCCGGCGTGCACCAATCTATACAGACTCATCAACCAAAAATATGAACCAGCACCTAGCTATGTATCACGGAGTCAATAAAGAGTTCCCAGATGGTGGATTGGAAAAAAGTCGTGCAGCTAGTCAGTCTAGAATCGAAGCAGCTTTTGGTCGTACACCTCCGGTCGGAATTCGCTTCAATAGTGACATATTTAAGGCAATGTTGATCCGCTGGATATATGTTACCAACACTCCTTTCGCTGCTATTGAAGATGCTACTTTTCGTACACTTCTCCATTATCTTTTAACTTGTGTAAGTTTTATACAAGCTTCTTATACTTAATTGATGAGTAAAATAATGTAACTAAGTCTAATACAATGTTATTTTATCTAATCCTAAGATCTCGGCTCCTGATGGCCTTCGAAACACTCTTCCAAAGTCTAGTACTACCATTACCAATTGGATTCTCGCTCTACATGTTACTTCAACAGCCAGAATGCGATTGTATTTGCAGTCAATCCCATTTCGAATTCATCTTAGCTTCGACCTCTGGAGTTCTCCAAATCATCGGTCGTTTCTTGGAGTGGTAGGACATTGGGCCACGGAGAGAGGACAGCTGGTTTCAGCTACATTAGGATTTCGGCGCTTTTATGGTTCTCACAGTGGTGCTAATATTGCAGAAACAGTTACAAAAAGTCTTAGATACATATCAGATTGTATCAAAACTAGGATATATCACAACCGACAATGCTACCAATAACGATAGTGCTCTTACAGAGCTATCTCAGCTTTTAGCTATGCGGAGTATTCCATTCAAACCTGACATTTCGCGTATCCGCTGCTTCGGACATGTGATTAATTTGGTTGTAAAAGCTTTCTTGTGGGGAACAGATTGGGAAGCATTCGAGAAGGAGGTAAACCATATTGGAGAATATAATATGGAGTTGGAAAAGCAGGCTCTGAGAACCTGGAGGAAAAAGGGAGCAACGGGAAAGTTACACAACATTGGAACTTGGATCCTGAGAACCCCGCAACGACGAGATCGATTTAGCCAAAAGGTTCAGCAAGTACGTGGAGATAGTTACCGTGGTCTACTTTTGCCTCTTGTTGGAAATTTGACTAGATGGTCAAGTGATGCAGACTCCATTGATCGAGCCTTTGAACTCCGTGACATCCTGGACGAATTTATTGGTCTGGCTATCACGGAAGAGCGTCAAGTCAAAACCCGTAGGAATACCACGGATGTCAGTATTGCAGCCTTTGCCGAAACGCAGGAAGCCCTCGCCTTAGATCAAATCACTCTAGATGAGCTTTCTCTAGATGATTGGGTTGATTTAACGGCTATCTTGAATATTCTCAAGCCGTTTCGAACCCTAACACTTCACTTACAAGGCACCGGAACCCAAAAAAATCACTCAAATGGATACTTAGCGCGTGTCCTTCCCGCCATGGATGACCTCCTTGGACATTTGGAATCTGCAAAGATTACTTATTCTGATACACCAGTATATAGTATTCATTTATTGACCTCAATTAACCATGCATGGTCAGTGCTAGATAAGTATGATTTTCTGTCTTTTTTATTTTTATCTTTTTCAATGCAAAAACTTACGATCTGAGTCTTACTAATTTCAACACCAATACTATTAGGTACTATGCACTGGCAGATCGGGTACCTGCTCTATATGCTGCCGTAGCACTTGACCCAGATACGAAGTTAAAATATTTTGAAATTGAGTGGGCAGAGCATCCCGATTGGATTGAAGTTGCTAAAGTAAAAAGTAAAGGATTATGGGAGTCATCTTATCGGTCACTTCCCCCGCATGCCAGTGGTACCCTGGACGATCCGGCGATAACCGGTGAGGGGCCTACGCACGAAGTCTTGGAAATGGCAAGTAGTGCCACTAGACTTACTACAGAAACCAGTCTTGCACGTTGGAAAAATAAGAAGCGAGCTCGATTAGTACCAAACCATCTCGATCAGTTTGACCGGTTTCAAAATACAGAAGAAGTTGAAGAGGTTGATGATCTGCTGGAGTTTTGGTCAACGCAGTTGCGAAATCCACGATGGATACAGCTATCACGGATGGCGATGGAAATCCATAGCATTGCAGCTATGTCAGCTGAGGTTGAGCGGGTTTTTAGCAGGTATGGTCAACCTAATTGCAGACTCCAATCACGATACTTTATTGAAATACTAATATAATACATATTCTAACATCAAATAGTGGGAAGAACCTAATCACCGATCGCCGCAGCCGACTAAGTGATGAGGTTATCGAAGCTATTGAGTGTATGAAATCTTGGAGGAAAGCTGGCTTGATTGAGGAAGAGCAACTGCAGGAGGTAGAAGTGATGGTGAATGATTTGGAACATCATGCTGTTCGGGTATCAGAAGCAAGGAGTGGTGGAGTCATATCATTTTCTGGTGAATCTGACATGCAGTCTGATATTAGTATAAGTGTAGTGGCTGTCTAGAATTGCTTCATAGATAAACTATCTATAATCTTTGAATATTGATATTATTTTACTTCTATAGGTTACTCGGAATTTTGTAGTCTCCAAATATGATAAAACCGTCACTGGAAAATAGTGTATAGGCCTGGTAGTTTTCAGACATGACAAATCAGGATCCGGTATAATACCACCCAGAATTTAAAACAAAGCAGGGCCCGCCCGTCCGTCCAGGCTTAAGGTCAGGACGGCCGGTCTATTGGTAGTCCGTCCCGGGCGGTAGTACTAGTCTACCGTCCGTCCCGTCATACCATCTAGGACGGACGGACTGGACGCTTGGGTTCATTGCCCACATCTACTTTACCCTACTAAGCCTACTGTTTCACATTATATATGGACAACTATTTCACTAATGTTTACCTTCTTAGTACTCTACGAGACCTTGGAATAGGAACTTGTAGAACTCTGTGATCCAATTCTAAACAGTATCCTGCATGCTTTAAATTTGGATCTAGAAAGTCCTGCTTTCCTCATAGGACAATATCTGCAGTGGTTTGTCAGAATGTGCTAGCTATTCTGTGACAAGATAGCAACTTTGTCAGATTTCTATCAACCATTTATTTAATTACTAGCTATCCAAATCCCGTATCCTCATCTCCAAATTGGCCCTTCAAGGAATGACAACATCCATGCTATACTTCCTACAGTCAACATAATGTTGAGTCTACTTGGAGTAACCAAGCACAGAAAGCTCTTCCTATTCCTCAGATTGGGATTGATTATAACATGAAGATGAACAGGGTTGATGTCATAGATCAATTTCAATATTACTATGCTACTCAACTACCATTATCAACAAACTAGATGCTGCTATTCTTTTGATTGCTAGATATTTCAACAATCAATAGCTGGATTTTATGTAAGCATTGTCCATGTCATGGACTTAAACTCTATTTTCAAAGAAACAACTGAATTCATCTGACTTGGGAATTGGCAGAACAGGACTTTAGTGTAATTAATCCAACCCATGCTGTCACCTTATCCAACCTCTACCCTGCACCTCCTTTATTCTCTTTCTCTTCTTCTTTCTCTTCTTTTTTCTTACCTCTTTGATTTTCCAGCCATGTTCATACAGGCCCACTTCGTTCAAATGGTTGGCATTGTCCTGGTATCTGGCCTTTGGGAAACCATTCAGAATCCCATCAAAATGGTGTTTATTTAAATCTATCACTTTGTTTAAAATATATTCAGTTATTTATCTATTGATAGAATATGTTGCAAAAGGATTAATCATACCTGTAATTGGAAAAGACCATGCCCAGTAGTTGCTTTAGCGATTGGATACAAGACATTCTCCATGCTATCTCTGCTGCCTACTTTCGGAATTTCCCTCTCATGTTACAATCTGAGCACAACCAAATATGCTGGGATGGATACCTCCGAAGGGTCAATAACATACAACACTTTTCTTTTGTAACTATTGTATGGTTCTGCTTTGCAAAACTCCATGTTTTGATTTATTCCATAATTTGTAAGATGGTGGCCTGGGATACGGTCAATATTCAACTTCTGTCCTAATTTTTTTTTTCTTGCCGGTTTATTCAAGTTGATTATTTTTTGCTTACAATGTGGATATGCGCGCAAAAGTCTGTCTAACCCTGCTCTCATAGGCCAAGTTTGTATGTGTATGGAAGCCTCAAAGAACACATTATTGGTGGATTCCTTTGTAATTTGCTGAAGGAAAACATTCTGTCAAACTCATAGCGCCAGGCTCAAGCAAAAAACCATCCTCTTAGTGGCCCATAAGGGCTGCCAGTGGAGCCAATGAGGAGGGGTTTGACAGACTTACCCACAGTCCTACTGGCAGGTACAAGGCTCTTACAGTTCTGTGCTAATTAGATGGGACTAATCTTGAATGATTTGCAAACACATTTCCAGCAAACACCTTTCCAGTTTGGTTTCATGGCAACTCGCCCGGTGCCTCCACTTGGCCTATTGTCACTAGGAGCCCCACGCTAAAAGGCGACAAATACAGACGAAGGGATATCTCGTTGTAACCGAGCAAGCCCCTTAATGCTTGTACCAATATCGCTAAGTTAGCATATCTCGGGCTGGCAGCACTTTTAGATTCCGAATCTCGCTACGCTATATGAAATTTCTAGGGGCCAAGTCCAAGATATTCCTAGATACCGCTCGTGCTGCGGGTTAGGCAATGAGGCTCCTCTGCCCGCATTCCTAGAGTATACAGGCTTCGCAGATGCCTAGCAGGGCCTGCTGGGTTTTGGAATACCGGTCTGCTGTGCGGTTAGTAAAAGTTTTGTCGATGGGACGCGGGTGTCCGGGGATACAGTACACTAGTGTCTTAGGGGCGTCTGTGAACATCTTTAAACGAGTACGTGCTGCGATATATATATCTGTCGGTGCGATGCAAAAATGGGAAGGTTTCTCTCATACTGCGGTTCATGCGCTGAACACATGAACAAAAATGGAAACAGTTCCAATTGGCTCCAAGTGTTGGGAGCATATGAATTTATCATAGTGCAGAAGCTGGCCGATTTCCTATCGCTCGGTAAATCTTATTCCTGAAGATTTTAGGAGCTATTGATAAGTTGCTATGATAAATAGCACGTTAACAATTGATTTCGGAATACCTGCTGAATGACCCGCCGCTCTATTAAATCCTCTTGACGAGCAAGACTAAGAACGTTTAGAAAGCCTCCTAAGCTGGCTTCAGAGCCCGCTCACGGAGGCCGATGGTAAATCGGTATAAGTGTGCCCTCTAAAAACCAGGCCGATGGTGAACACAAATCCCCGCAGTACCCCTCTGGTAACGGCTAAGTTATCATTTTCATTGCTTTCGCTAATGTTAGAAATATTGGAATACGCGGGGGTATACAACACAGCGGTTAGGCAGTGCTATTTGCATCCTATGTCCGGAAACCTGGGGTATTAGGCATTACTTTCCACCGGATGGCATTCGGCGTATCATGTCATTATTAGAGTGAGGTTGTCCCGGACAGCATTGCGCGTGCAAAGGCCATAGGCTTTAAGATAGGCTTTAAGGGTTAGGATGGTTATGGATTATTGGGATCATGGAGGATCGTGGTGCCTAATGGGATGCTGGAACCCCAGGGTCTGTAGTGTTTCTTTTGGTTTCCCGGGGTTTAGTTCTTGCCGGGAGCTGTGAGCTATTCAGATATATATTTAACTCTATTCCATTCCTTGGATACATCCCCATTGGCTGTCTTGTCTAGTCCATCATTTCCTCATGTTTGGCATGCCTTGTTTACCGAGATCTGATTCGCACTGCTGTGCTTGTGGGTCCTTTCCTTATAGAGACACTGACACTCCATTTCTTTCCCTACACATAATATGCTCCACCCACGCTTGCGTGCTCTAGAGTGGAAGAAAGGCATGTTAAATCAAAGGTTGAAATCCCCTCCCCTATGAACAACAAATGCGCAAAAAGGATTTGCAGCCGGAGGACAAAAAAGGAGGTATATATTATGCAAACGCACCCAGTTACCTAAATACAGTATAAATAGCCACCACCAATGGCGCACACTATATCATAAACCGAGACCCGCAAATTCTGACTCGACTACATAAGGTTAAGCCAATTTACTGTGGCATGCCCGCTCCGGGGGGAACGAAGGTAGTTGGTGTGATAGACGTGGTTCTGGGGCAATTGTGGTCCTTGCAGAAATGACAGATAGGCTACCTATATTCGAAGGCAGTAAGGAGGGGGACCCCCCTTAGGCAGTGCTAAGAGTGGGGGATGCTGGGGGCTGTAGTACAGCTACCACTGCCACATGCCTGAGCCTAGCTGCCCACTGGAGCGGCGTCCTGCCTAATTGGTTTGGGCTGTCCGGATTGATGTCTCACCGCTCAAGTAGCATTCTCACCACTTCCTCGTGCCCATGCTTGGCAGCCTAGCAGAGCGGCGTTACGCTGTACTTGTCTGGTTTGTCGGGGTTGATGTCGTTCCGTCTGAGTAATATTTTCACCACTCCATCTTTCCCGTTCATAGCGGTGGAATGGAGTGGTGTTTGGCTGTCCTCATCCGGTTTGTCGGGGTCCATGTCGTTCTGTCTGTGTAGCATTTTCATCGCTTCCTCGTGCCCGTAGTAAGCTGCGCAATGGAGTGGCGTTTGATAGTCGTTATCCGATGCTTCGGGGTCGACGTCGCCCCGCTCCAGTAGCGTTTCCATAACTCCCTTCTGTGCATTACATGCAGCAGGCAGGAATAGTGCTTCGCCGTACTAACCGGAGCTCTCGGGGCTTGCGTCGGTCTGTCTAAGGAGCATTTCTGCCACCTCCCCGTGCCTATTACAAGAGGCACAATGGAGCGGTGTCCGGTTGCTGCTATCCGGTTTGTTAGGGCCGACATCGTCCCGTCCCAGTAGTGATTCCGCCACCACCTCGTTCCCGTTCTCAGCAGCCCGCCATAGCGGTGTTGGGCTACCTCCATCTGGTTTGTTGGGGTTGATTTTGTCGTGTCCAAGCAGCATTTTTACCACCGCCTCATGCCCGTTCAGGGCAGCCCACATAAGAGGTGTGTTGCCCTTGTGGTCTGCTTGATTGAAGTTGCAACCTTCCATCTCTACCAAGAGATCTACAGTCTTATCAATGCCGAAGATGGATCTAAAGAGCAGACCCCGGGATAGGGATAGCCTAGTAGCTTCAGTGTGAGCAATTCTGCGCAGATTCAAGGGTTACTTAATAGTGAATACTTAAGGATTGGTAGGTATTGAGGATCGGGGGAGGGACTGGGTAAAAGGGTGGTGGTGGGCGTGTAGAGTTTGTTGGTCGGATCAGAGGTGTGGAGAAGTGTGTTCTTCGTCTACGGAAGGTGACAAGATATCTAATAAATAGAGAGAAAGACACCTCAAGAGGGTAAGCCCTCACAATCCTCCGCACGCCTCAGCATCACACACATGTATATGGGGTTGGAAAATTTACGTAAATTATTATACTTACAGTAATTTACGGAATATAATTTACAAGTATTCACCTAGGTGTGCCACCCAGTCTCATGATTATCAGGGATCGAATATTCCAACTACAACAATATTATACAATTGTTCTTTGTTTTCTTAAATTCTATCTTACCCTATCCTGCTCATGTGCTAGTGAATATTTTGCCCTTCCAGTATTAGTGACTATCATTTTTCGGGCTTTTGCCCTTACCCTCCTTAAAGTTTTTCTGTTCCAACTGTCCTGGCTGTTTTGAGGACTGCCCTGTAGTATAGAGTCTAATAATTTACCTCTGTAATTTACAAGAGCAGGTTGATGCCCTTGCCCTAACCCCTAATCCGTTTAATAAAATTGGAATACCATACCTTGATTGTCATATCAAGACTGATTTTATATCAACAGTACAGATACTAGACTATCATATTAATATTATCATAGTAGCACTGTTTATACTACTGGTCTAGGATAAACCCACATTTACACAAATTATAATGCAGGCTTTAATTCCCTTGATTCTTGTAATTGTAATACATATCTCTATTATAACCTGGGGATAAGAACTTAAGTTCTATGTTCTATGGAGATAGTAATTTATGTAAAAAAGTATAATTTTATAGTAAATTTACTCTAATTTAGAGTCTCCAAATCCTACATGTATATGGTTCCGGAAAACTAGAGGTGGGACCAGTTTTCACACATTTTGTATGAAAATTGGTCCTACCTCTAGTCTTCCGGAACCATACCTCCACTTATATTTCCCACTAGTACATCTCGCAAGCCGACATATTCTATGTAGTTGCAATTAGTGGTATGCGCACAAGGAATATTCACCTGTTTTCCCGATTAACTCCTTCAGGATGCGGTACTATATCCGAAGGGTTGGCGGGGTGGGTGTATTTATGCTCGAGTTGCTCTTGCCAATCCCCGGGGATGTGAATTTCCATTTTTTTTTTAGTTCCTCCTCCATTGGAGAACTTTGAAGTGTTAAAATGGGGTTTCCATGGACACTGACGTTGCATAGTCCCGGGACACTGGCTGCTCCATCTGGGGAATATATGTTCCGAATGTTTGGAAAGGAAATCAATGAAGAACGAACAATGGTGGAGTCCAGCTAGATTTTAACGCAACCTTGTATGATATTAGATGGCGCCGCATCGATAGCAAATCCCCCCCCCACTCGGGACCTACTAGAGCATCGGAATTTGCTGCCCCAAGGGCATGTATCATAAATTTTCATTTCTTCCCTGCTCGCCTTATTTCCACCTTTCTTCCAGTGTTGCCTCAGTTTTGGCGCATCGTAAGTTTCTGCTCTTCCTAAAGCAAGTAACCAGCAAGAAAGAAAGCGTAATGTTGGATTGTGGGGCTCATGGTCAGTGTTCCGAACCCCCCAGTCCGTCCGTCTTGGAGGTAGGACCGGACGGACCGCCAGTGGTAGTCCGTCTTTTTTCAAGTCTATGGACGGACTAGGGCAAATGGAGGTAGGGACGGACGCCCTACCGGTCCTTGTGGAGATTTTCTGTTACATCTCGCTTGTATGCTTAGAAACTTCAAATTCATGATTTCATCTCGCACATTGTTTATGATCACTATTAGTACCTCAAGAGTCGGAGTAAGCACCCCGCTCTGGGCTTGCACTATCGCAGTCAGAAATTTCTTATAGTGGTTGCAGATATCCGGATTCTAGAGGGTCAATTAACATTCCTGGTAATCCCTCTGGAGAACCCAAGGCATTGTGCTGTGTGTCGACTTCCACCGCATCTGTTCTTTGGCTTTGCTGCGATATCACCACTGACAATAATTAAAGAAAAAGTCTTACGGGATTATTTGAAAGAGGAAATAAGGCTCACAGTAGTGGAATGATATTTTTGTGTCAGTCTTATCTCAATAGTCTGAGCACTTGATGATCTGTTTAACCTTCTTTTTATTGCAGACATATCGTTTACTCTGTCGGTTACAAAGCATCACCACTCATAGTTTGTCTGCAGCCCCCGGCCGTAATTCCTAATACCTGCCGTCTGTGCCCCCCCCCCCCCCCGCAGTCCTTACTTACACCCTGCGATCTTCGGATACCCCCTATAGCCTCCCGTGCAATCCCGGCGGTCCACCCATCTTCCCTAGCGTCCGCCCATGCAGCTGCTTTCCCGTTTGCGCCACTATCCTAATAAAGGACTAGGGTGTAGGGCCCGGTGGTCCCCCGAGAAATTTGCCCCGGATAGGACCACGGCTAGCGGCCCCGTCCGGTCTCTTCTTCTTGGCATTATCCCCGCCGTCCCTGTGGGGCCCCTGGACGGTTGGGAACACTGGCAATGGCAGTAGTCGCCTTATTAGATGATCCAGATATGTTTCTGGATTTTCTTCAACGACTTCATTGCAGGCCGGAGTAAGCTCCTTGAGGCCTCGAGGGAGTTGGAAACTATTCCTTAAGTTTATGCTTGTCTGGGGCTTTTAAAATTTACACTAGTAGAGTTGGACTGATTGGAATAATAATAAGAGGTGTTTTATTCTTGTGAGATTGTTGCATGAGTGGAGAGAAGAGAAAAAGAAAAGGATATACCTAACGTACACCCATCGACTGTAAGATAATAGGCAACACTGCGTAGTGGAGAATCCCAATTATACAACCTGTGCACAGTACCTAGTCCACGTATCCTAATCCTAAATATTGAACACTGCTGACAACTTATAACTGACACTCTGACAAACAATCAATACGATACACAAAAACCCAAGATACAAACATGCCTCAATCATATAAGTCTACAACGGTTGATCTTAGTTTTAAAGCCCCAGCACCACGTCAAGGTGTCAACCACGTTGGGGTCCCACGAGCCATCCGATCATAAGCGGATGATAGCCATTTTCTTTACACAAAAAACCATCTTATCAAACCATGGTCTAAAGTATCACTCCTTCATATCAGGCACCCTCCTTTCGAGGCATGTTACCTATTGCTCACTGTTGGCAATGGTAAAAATGATACTGCTCGTGGGAGCCAGGACGCTCCCGGCAGGGCAGGAACTCTGGCTGTCGTTTACAGTCCCGGAGCTCCTCCGCAACTGTGATGCAAAGTCCATGGAGAGGAAAGAAGAGGATTTTATGGGGGGGGGTGGCTGTATTTATAGGAATCCAGGGGGGGGCGGCAAAAAAGTTTTTTTTCTTTTTTTTTTCCCTTGGAAGTTTGAAGAGGGTGGAGGTGAGGCTTAGGTTTTCAAACGGTAGGGTTCACGAAAAAGCTTTTATGATTCTATAATATTTTAATATTAGGAGCAGGCCCTCGAAGTCTCGAGGGGGGACTGCTAGTAAGAATAATTATGGTCCAGTTGCTTGATATATAAATTATATATATATTTGGTGTTTCCCGGTGCATTGCTCATATCCTGGGACATGTGCTCACCTGGCCTGTCGTTTTGAGAGGTCTTGCTCTATATCATAAGATACATGTCTCCACACATCTTCATGTTCCGTACCCCACCCTACCTATGCTTCCAACACACCTATACTCTGAACACTGCGATACTCTACTAAGCTATGGGTTTATTACACCATCAAAAAGAACCATGATCTACTGCGAGCTCGGATAACGTAGTGACTGTCTGTCGTAATAAGATTCCGATTTGAAGGGGAGATTTGAGATTGGCCCCTGATATGGATTTTTAGTCTTAGGGTTTTCGAGAGAAGGGAAGTGTCGATCTTATGAGACTGCGATCGGTATCACAAGAAGAGAGAGTGAGATGTCCTTTATTCTCGGACAATTGCTATGTATTAGGATTGTAAATGATTAATTCTATCTTATTTGGGCACATAATATTATGGCTCAGGGAGGTTAAACCTTGTAATTCGGCGCCCCCAAGAAGTACCGTAACGGGGGGGTGGGTGATACTCAATTCCCAGTATCACTAGCATATATCTCCTGCTGGCACTGTTGTAAAGGGAACACAGATGAGAACTGAACTATAGAGTACAGTGCAGTACTATATCAGGTGCTAAATCTCGCTATGCTCTATGAGATTGTGGAGAGTTAAGCCTATCATATCCCGGGTATCCCGCTCGTGCTGAAAGCTCCTCCACTCATCGGTATGCGTAGACGTATTGTCCATCTAGACCGGGTTAGGGTGACCTTGGCGCACCTGCAGGAATTGTAGCCCGGGTATTTCGCAAGAATATGGTTAAACTTTCTTGAGGCTTGGCCCAACCAACTACACACTAACCGGCAATGAAATAACTCCTACAAGACAACAAATATCAGAGTAAAAAAAGCGGGAGAGTATCTGAAATGAGGATATCAGTTCTCTCACTTTTTTTTGAAATAAAAAGATATAAAAAAGGAGAAATTGAGAAAAGAGTTTGTATGAGGTTGAAACATGTACCGGAAAGTTCAGTGCAGCAGACTGAGATAAACGCTAAGAAGGTGGGGCTCCTCGGGTGGGCTGTCCAGCAATGATTGTCTTTAGGAGTAACGTGACATTTTTCTAACAGGAAATGAGTTAAACAAGGGTCTACTCTACTACAGGATTGAACTGGTATGTGCACAATGGCCGATAATATAGACTCTGGTGGTTCGGTCTCAGCATCGGCAACTCCGGTCACTTCGGCATGTGTTTCACCACCGGTCCACATTTAGGTCGGTTGCGCTATACGGGCCTCACAAACGTCTAGTAGGTCCACAGGGGTCTAGCATACCAGTAGTCCATATGGCCGGTTGATTTTTCTCCGATGGGGCACCGATATCTGGGAGTGCACCAGCGTCCCACGGCACCTCAGTGGTTCAAGCAGTTCAAAACATACGCCAGGAGTTTCAAGTTCTTAAAAATTTATCAGCTCTACTAATCTACAACTCTCTGCTACAACTCTCTGGTAAAAGAAAACCTTAGTTTGTAAAGAGAGGAAGCACTGTATTTCTGGTATCAGGCGGGGTAGAAATCTCTTAGTAAAATTTATGTTCTGAAACCTATAATCTGCCATTATTATGATATCATACCTTTTTTTTCTTTTCTTTCTTTTCGGTCTGGTGCAGGTTTTGGACCGCCCGAACCATAAATCTCTCTATATGTGCCGGAGCACCAGCATCTATCCCTCGACACGCTGAAACATGGGAAGATTTTGAGACCGGTTCGGGCACCGAACGCAGGAGCAAAAACTGAAGCAGTCCCATCCCAATTGGCTCTAGGAATTGAGGGTGTCGTAGTGCAGATACTGGGCGATTTCCAATCACTTGATGAATTATACCTGTATTTTTAGGGATTTCAAGGACCGCACCACCTCTGTTAATGGCCAGCCCCCTCCCCGCCATTTTTCGCTGACGCCGGAAAAATAGAACTACCATACCCGGGGGTATGCAACCCAGCGATTAGGGGGTGCTATTTGTGTCCAATGTTTGAGCAACCTGGTATTGGGCTTTGCTTTCCACGGGATGCCATTTGGCGTATCATATCATTATTAGAACAGGGCCTTTCCGGTCTGCATTGCGCGCCCATAGACCCTGGGCTTTAGGGATCAGGATGGTTGTGCCTTGTTGGGATCATGGAGGATGGTGATGCATAATGGGATGTTGCTTCCCTAGGGCCGGCGGTGGCTTTTCTTTTTGGCTTCTGGGGGTTCAGTTCGTACCAGGAGCTGTAAGCTATATAGA
>LN891075.1:18206-37215 GCA_900010015.1 Tuber aestivum
ACTTTACATATTTAAATTATTTTCAGTCCTTAGGCACATCTCTATCACCTATTTAGTCTAGTGCATTAGTTACTCACGTTTGGCATGCCTTGTTCGCGGGGATCTGGCTTGCGCTACCGTGTTCGTGGGTCATTTCCTTAAGGAGAGAGTGTAACTCCATTTCTTCCCCTATCCATACTATCCTCCCCCACCTGCTCCTGTGTGGTCCGGGGTGGAAGAAACGCATGCAAAGGAAAATTGGAAAAAAAAGAATCCATGAAAAAATGACCAAAACGGATTTACAACGGGAGGACAAAAAAGGGAGTATATATTAGTATAATTATGCAAACGTACCTAGTTATCTAAAAACAATACAAATAGGCCCCACGGATGCTGCACGCTAGATCATAACAAAGACCTACGAATTCCTGTTTGACTACACAAGACTAAGCCAACTTGCTATAATGTGTCCGCTCTCTAAGGGGAAGGAAGGCCAGCAATGGCCACAAGCCGGTCATTTTAACTGCGGGGGGATTTTGGGCGGGGGTGATGCAGAGAGGTGGTTGATGTGATAGATGTGATTATGCTGGGGGCTGTAGCAGATCTACCACTGCTGCATGAATATTCTAAGCTGCCCACTGGAGTGGCGTTTTACCTTGTTGGTCCGGCCTGTCGGGATTGACGTCCCCCCGCTCGAGCAGTATTCTCACCACTTCCTCGTGCCCATACATAGCAGCACAGCAAAGCAGCGTTATGCCTTACTTGCCCGGTTTATCGGGGTTGATGTCGTTCCGTCTGAGTAATATTTCCACCACTCCAGCTTTCCCGTACACAGTAGCGCAATAAAGTGGTGTCTGGCCATCGTTATCTAGTATTTCGGGGTTGACGTCATCTCGCTCGAGCAGCATGTTTACCACTCCCCCGTTCCCACCCAAAGCAGCACAATGGAGCGGTGTTTGGCCAGTTCTATCCAATTTGTCGGGGTTGATGTCGTTCCGTCTGAGCAGCATTTTAACCGCTCCTTCGTACCCATAGTAAGCTGCCCGATGGAGTGGCGTTTGATCGTCGCTATCTGGTATTTCTGGGTCAACGTCGCCCCGCGCGAGTAGCACTTTCATAACTCCCTCCTGCCCGTGAGAAGCAGCGAGCAGGAGTGGTGTGTATCCGTGCCCATCAACGCTTTCAGGGTTGACGTCGGGCCGTCTAAGCAGCATTTCCGCCACACCTTCAGGCCCCTTACAAGCAACACAATGGAGCGGTGTCCGGCCGCTGATATCCGGTTTGTCAGAGTCAACGTCGTCCCGCCCCAGTAACTAATTCAACCACTCCCAGATGGCCGTTATCAGTAGCCCGCAATAGCGGTGTCGCATCGTAAATATCTGGTTTGTTGGGGTTGATGTCGTGATGTCCGAGCAGTATTTTCACCACCTCCTCATGACCGTTCAGGGCAGCCCAGATGAGGGGTGTTTTACCCCTGCGGTCCTCCTTATTAACATCGCAGCCTTCCATCTCTACTAAATAATCTACAGCCTCGCCAATGCCGAAGACAGATGTAAAGTGCAGACCCCTGGATAGGGAAAGACTAGTAACTTCGGTGTAAGCAGTTCTGCGCAGATTGAAGGGATGCCTAATAGTGGATACTCAAGGATGGATTGGTCGGTATCGCGGATCAGGGGAGGCACTGGACAAAGGTGGTGATAGTGGTGGACGTGCACAGTATTTTGGTCGCAATGGAGGTGGGGAGAAGCGTGCTCTTCGTCTACCGAAGGTAGCATGTGAGATTTTTTTTATATGATTTGGTATAATACGGTATTATGTGGTTTGAAAAATGTATGATACAGTACATTATTTCAAAATCCGTGTTTTATTCGACACTTAAAATTTTGGAAAGATTTAGGTGCCGTTTGATACAGTAGGTTTGAAAAATTTGGTTAACAACCATAGTTTGTCTCAAAGGACCGGTCTGATCAGATAAAAATGTTTGATTCGATAGCAGCAGTTGATTTGATAAACCAACCAGTTCTCAGATAGATGCAACTTTGAATACTTAAGTATAGGCTGCCTGGATTTTTAAGACCTGGAACTATGATTCTTTCCTTGTTCGCATGCGTTTACTCTGCTACCTGGAGTATGATTGGCGTTGCCCCAGGCACTGGCTTGACATTTACCGATGCCCTAACTATGTCAGCCTTGTGTGGCGCTCGATACCGCGTGTCTCAGACCATTGGTATTTTCGCGGACGCTTCCCCAGCATGCATGTGCTGGGGCACAATGATAGGCATGATCGCTAGAAGACAGGAGTATTGTGGCGTTGGTCTTCCAAAATGCGCGGCTACCGCTGGGATGCTGTTGGCGGTAGTTGTCAACTTATCGTCTCGTGTATTCTCCTGCAGCATAACGAGGCTTACACCAAAATCCAGTCACTGTCCAAACTCCGATAAACGCCCAATAAACTGCCGGGACTTCTCCCAGAGTACCAGGGAGCTGGCTGCGGGGTGGCGATACAAGTACACCGCATTGTTTGCTATTCTCCGCCGTTTCCCCCACCTGGACTGCCGGGACTTCTAAGTTCCTCGGAGTAAATTTCCATCTCCGCTGCCGCCAGACGCTGTGACTCCAATACCCATTCTTTACACTTTCAGCTTCAAAAGACCCGATAGGAGTACATCCCATAACCGCTCCGAAAGCACAGTTGACTACGGAATTATTCATCTCCTTATCCAAGGTCGGGCCCTCCGCTTCCCGTTCTACCAAATCCTCCCCTTATTGACTTGTTTAGGGTGTAGCGAAGGGATTTTGAACCATCGCACCTCGACTGGTGACAAACAGCCCACCCTTCCTGCTCCAGATATGCTAGCAATATCTTATCTTTCCTACCCCACCTTTGGAAACGTGCCGAGGGTTAGCTAAACACTCGAGGGGGGGATGGATCGGTGGGTTCCTTTTCCCTTCAACGTCCGCGATTTCTAAAATAATAATCACTAACCTAATAACCTTCCCAGAAAAAGCCCAGTCTATATAGACGGAAACTTCAGCAGGAATTCAGGGGATGATAATGTTTTTGGTAGCAATAATAATAACCCGAACACGGTCAACCTGAGGAATGTCGCCAATCACGGAGGAATCTATCAAGGATGTGTGTTCGGAGCCACGGGCAGAGGTATTACCAGCTTACCCGTGAGATTTCCAGCAGAGATTAATACGCTATTACAACTAGAAGAAGCACCCAGGCCTTATCGGATAATTCCTTATCGCAGAAACACTAAGTTCATTGGCCGCGAAGATCTCATTGGGTTGATAAAGAGGCTTTCCGAGCGTAACGGCCAGAACCGGATCGCGCTCCATGGATTAGGCGGTTCAGGGTACGCACTCACCCCCTTGGTATTTCGGGGATCCGCTAACGTTGCTTAGGAAGACACAGGTTGCCCTCGAATACGTTTATCAGCGCGCAAGCGAGACGGATTGTGATATTTTCTGGGTGCACGTGAGTGGGGTGCAGAATTTTAGTGAGGGTTTCACAACTATCGCGCAACACGTTCAAATTCCACTAGCCAGCAATTTGTGGTCCTTGCACAAATGACAGGTCAAGCATCTCAATTGGGTATGGGCTGTTTAGGCCAGCTCGGGCTGAGATCATGTCGGATTAGGCCGGGTCGGGAGGCAGGGGGTTTCGGCCGGGTGGGATTCTCCAGATGGCCAACCCAGGTTGCCCGAAAAAGTACAAGAGAAAGCCCAAAATTATTGCCGCTTATGTTTATCAAGTCCCATGATACCGCTCATATCTTCTGATTCTAAACAAAAGTGTGGTGAACCCCAGGACCTGCAGAACCAGAGTTCTCTGTTCAAAATCCGCTGGAGTAGGTTTCACTGCCGTCTTTATTTTGCAAAATTTTACTAAGATGCTATTATCCTAGATGGTGGTTGGACAGAGTATGGTAAAGGGAGTACCATAGATCCTCGAAGTGGGCAATAAATATCCGTAGCATACCGGCAATTCCTGCTGAACCAGAAAAAACATTCTCAGGCATCAAACGAACGATTAGTGATTTGCGACATTCCCTTAGTTTGGATCTATTCAAGCACTTTAACGTCTTAGAAGCTGGCAATCAATGGCAGGAGTGGGGGCGGGGTCTCTAGAAGTGTTTAGGAAAGTCATTTCCAAGGATAATTCTTCCTTTTTATGCTGTTGTCTAGAGCTCCTTGCTTTCCTTCATCCGTTTCACTAATTTCCATACCACTCTCATCACCTGTTTTTCCTAGAATCAGTACAACTTGAAGGTCTCTCATGCACTAAAGTTGAAATAATCGACTTCTTTAAATAGAATTGGGCTATTCCCCGCTCCGGAATGGTTTGCCAACCACCATTTGGGCTGGGAATAGGCCAGGCTTAAGAATTTACATCCCCTACCGGCCCATTTCGAGGCTTGTGACAGATAGGCTACCCGCATTCAGAGCTAGTATGGAGGGCGACCCCTCTTAGGTTGTACTAAGGGTGGAGGATGCCGGGGGTTGTAGCAGAGCTACTACTGCTGCATGGCTATGCGCAGCTGCCCACTGGAGCGGGGTGTTACCTAAGCGGTCGGGCCTGTCAGGATTGACATCGCCCCGCTCGAGTAGTATTCTTGCCACATCTGCGTGCCCACACATAGCAGCACAGCAGAGCGGGGTTACACCGTCCTTGTCCGGTTTATCGGGGTTGATGTCGTTCCGTCTGAGTAATATTTCCACCACTCCAGTTTCCCCGTACATAGCAGCGGAAAAGAGTGGTGTTTGATCATCGTTATCTGATTTGTCCGGGTAGACCCCATCCCGCCCTAGCAATATGTTCACCACTCCCCCGTTGCCACCTAAAGCAGCACAATGGAGCGGTGTTTGGCCAGTCCTATCAGGTTTGTCGGGGTTGATGTCGTTCCGTCTGAGCAGAATTTTCACCGCTCCCTCATGCCCATAGTAAGCTGCGCTATGGAGTGGGGTTTGATAGTCATTATCCGGGGTTTCAGGGTCCACGTCGCCCCTCTCGAGTAGTAGTTTCATAACTCCCTCCCACCCATGACGAGCAGCAAGTAGGAGTGGTGTGTTCCCTTGTGCGTTAACCCTTTCGGGGTTGACGTCGGCCCGGCTAAGCAGCATTCCCGCCACTCCATCATGCCCATTACGAGCAACACAATGGAGCGGTGTCCGGCCGCTGGTATCCGGTTTGTCAGGGTCGACGTCGTCCCGTCCCAGTAGCAATTCCACCACTCCCTCGTGTCCCTTATCAGTAGCCCGCCATATTGGTGTCGCACCATAGATATCTGGCTTGTCAGGATCGATGCTGCGGTGTCTGAGCAGTATTTCCACCACCTCCTCATGGCCGTTCCGGGCAGCCCACATGAGGGGTGTTGTACCCATGCGGTCCTCCTTATTAACATTGCAGCCTTCCATCTCTACCAAAAAATCTACAGCTTCACCAATGCCGAGGAAGGATATAAAGTGCAGACCCCCAGATAGGGAAAGCCTAGTAACTTCGGTGTAAGCAGTTCAGTGAAAATCGAAGGGGTGCCGAATGGTAGGTACTCCTCAAAGATTGATTTAGTCAGGATTACGGATCGGGACAGGGACTAGACAAAATTGGTGGTGGTGGTGGACGTGTACAGCTATTTGGCCGCAATGAAGGTATAGAGAGAAGTGTGCTCTTCGTCTGAAGCTAGGGCGTGAGATTGTTTTTATACGATTTTATATAATATGATATCATATGGTTTGAAAACTGTACATTATTCAAATTACAATTGACTACAAGTAAGGGAAAAAAAGAACATGTCGGTTTAAAATAGAGAGTTTATAGATAAAACATAATTATTATCATATTGTTCTAAGCTGTTCATAGCCTCTTAGATTCCTGGTACTTCTATGGAACTTGAATTACAGTTGTACTTGGAGATTAGTGATGGCCACGATCAGATCATGATCGAGTTTTGCGCGAGCAGGTCATGCTTGATCACCCTCGATCATAATGGTCACTCAATCAGATTATGCTTGAGCAGGACCCTCATGATCTGCTCAAGTAGCTCGAGTAGGTGTACTGCTCGACGATGATCGATCATGATCGATGACTCTATCAATACCTATACATATATCTGTCCTAGAAATGACACGATATCTATTAATATAATCATTGTCTGCACCACACACTCAATATCATGCCCCTGATAATGCACTTCACCACTGAACCCCCAACACACCTGACCTACCAATTCACTTGTCTAAAATTCCCTTGCTCTAGACAATGATCTCATGAAATCCCAAGTTGATATCAACTTCCAAGAGCTGATGGTAGACCGGAATATAGATATTATCGAGTGGTTGGAATTCTACCGACAACGGCTATCAAATATTGCTTTAATGGCCCATGGATAGTGTTTGACTAACACTCTTGCAAAGTGTTCCATCAGAGCACCCACGGTTGAAGGCCATATTTTTACATGAAAAAGGAAATGATGATCAACTAGACTCAAGTATGCTCGATCACTGCTCCATCACTCGATCAGGGTCTCCCAATTTGCTCGATCATTGGATCATGGACTCCTCTCAATCAGAATATGCTTGAGCAGAACACCTATGATCTGCTGGATCATGATCATGGCCATCACTATTGGAGATATTATAATTAATAACAGGGAATTGATTTCAATCTACTTAGGGTATGATTTCACCTATAACTATCAAACTTGGTGGGTCAAATTCAGCTGCTAATTGGTAATATATAGCAGATTTGAAAAGGTTGGTTAGCAAACAACTATGGTTGTATAATCATGGTTATCAGGTAGTTATAAATCATAATTTGTAACTATTTGCTACTAAATAGTAATGTTTACCAGATTTTGAAAAGTAGAACAACATAGGATTTAACAGAAGGCTGAAAGAGTTGAGGGAGAGAAATTACATTAATTAGTATTGTATAATTTGCTAAGGCAACTTAAAAAATGGGTTTAACTATAAATACAAATATATAAAGAGCACTTCCCATGAAAAGAGGCAGAAAAATAAAAACGCAAAAAAAAAAGCAAACTTGGTTCAAGAGTTAGGAATTAAAGACAAATTTGAAACTAAACAATAGATATTTTGGAAAAAAGTAGCAAAGCAAAATCCTTGAATAATAAGAATAGTATTATTCTTGAATTTAAATTATATAGTATGGTTTCAGAAGACTAGCCTCTAAACCAGTTTTGACCTAAAAAGTTTAACAATTTTTCATGCAACACTTGGCGTAACACTGCCAAGGCTTTCTATACAACCACTTAGGTTTTAGAACCCTATCATGACAAATTGATGATTTTAAGAGGCATGTCTATAGAAGATATATTCCTCTCATTAACAAATTTGGAAATCAAAAACTTAAATAGTCTCTTCTCTACTTAAAATATTTCTCTCTGGTTATTTCTACTTGCTTTCAATTAGATTTTATCTTACTATCCAATCTGATACATAAATTCTACATAATTATTTGTTATACTATCATAGTATACTTAATAAATAACAACTGTAAGTATCTTCCTTATGGTTACCTTTAGTGGATTTTAAACTATCATAGATTCCAAAATACTTGAGGTGTTTAGGTTGGGTGACCTAAGTGGCTGTGCAGAAAGACTTGGCAGTGTTACACTGAGCATTGCATGGGAAATTGTCACACTTTTTGGGTCAAAACTGGTTTAGAGGCTAGTCTTCTGGAACCATACTTTCAACTAAGTATAATAGTTGAATAAATACTTCAATTGAGTATTGATAATTTTGATAATTAGTATATATTTGTTCTTTAGTTGCAATAATATTCTACTTATACAGACATTAGGAGAGTATGAATTTTATTTCTTACTGGCAAATTGAATTTAGTATCCTTTCCATTGGTATATAGTCAATACTTTTTTTCTAGCAAGTGAAAGAAGAAGAATTATGGACTTCATACTTGATAGCTGAAATATGATACATACCTAACATTTTACTGAAAATGATAAATTACAATAATCAAGATTAGTATAGATATTATTTTCTATTAATATTAAATTTGAATAACTTTTAAAAGTATTTAGCATTTCAAACTTGGTTCCATCTAAAATCTGAATTTAACAAACAGGTTAGTAATCTTGAGACTTGAATTATCTTATTCTATTAATTATAAATACTAACTTCTCTAACTCAGAAAAAAAAGAGGTAATCAGATACATATTTCAGAAGATATTAGAAGGGATAATGGAAAGCTCACTACCTAAGGAGTTCATGCAATGATGTAGTAGATGCAGAAAAAGAGTCAAAGTGATAAACTTTTCTCTCAACTACGATGGATCTAGATATAAGACCTGTGAGGTATGCAGGAATCATAGTACTACTCATGCCAAGGTTGCAGCGTCGTAGCTGCAACCCTGGCACGAGTAATAATTTCGCAGCAAAACTGCAATATGAATAATAGACCATTGGAAGCAAGAGGACAATCAGAAGATAGAAATAGAATGAGAGTCGGAAAGAGAAAAGGGAGTAATTATAAAGAGTATTTGAATTTAGAATTACAAGAGGTGATAAATGAAGAGGTAAGTAAAAAAAGTTCTGAAAAATATGTGAAAATAGGTGTAAATATAGTCAAAGTAAACTAAGAATAAACTAGGCAACAGTGGACAACCAAGAAGTAATGGTGCAAGAATCAGAAGGAAATAGACAAAGAGAAAAAAGATCTCTGCAAAGTTTAATACCAAGAACTCAGCATAGCAGACCAGCACGAATACAACAGGAGCTGACCTTTATGCAGCACCAACATAGTCGCTGCTTGCAGACAAAAGATATATCAGACTTTACTGCAAGATCACAAGTATGGTGCAGGTGTAATACCTGTCGTATACAAGGACAGTTAAGAGTTATACAGGTACCTACTCTTATAATACCTAAAGCTCAGCAGTAGAAAACTAGAGTACCTTTACCACCCAAACATAAACTTTCTGTATTAATCTATGAGTGTAGACATTGTAAAGCATTACAATTCCTAGAAGAAACGCTGTCCAAGTCTGCCAGTCTGTTGCTAGAATTTGGAAGTTATTGTGCCGGTGGAGAGGTCCAACTATGGACATTTGATAATCCAACAGAAGTTATATGGAAGCTATTTATTGGGAATAACTAGCAAAGTATCCAATTTAGGAATAGTATCCATACATATAATAATACCTTATCTTTAACATCACTTGGGACTGCAGAAGTACCATAGAGGGTCAACGATAGTAGAGTTTACTCCTTTAGAATGAAGGGGGCACTATCTTACAACCATGGTTCATTACTTCCTGGAAATAGAGAAAGACCAAAGTTTGCACAGAATTATGTACATGATTCCAGACATATAGATACACAGGTTGCTTACCAACAAACTATATTCTCTAATAATTCCTTGCATAAGGAAATTCTAGCAGGTATAACTAGTATATTTCAACAACAAAATTGGTTGGTTCAGACATATGAGATAGCTGGGGAAATCTTACAATCTAATCCAAATAAGACTGTTACTCTGTAATTAAAAATGCTAGATGCAGGAAACAGGGATCCCAGGATGTACAAGTGATTGCCCGTGTATGAACCATACGGGTTTATAACATGCAATATGTTAAAGTGTAATGGACAAGGTCCGAGCAGGTAGTTCCAGGCACACTACGGTCAGGCTCGGGAGATATGAACAGGTTCGGCATCCCACTGAGGGTGTATACATCAAGGAGCTGGTGTCCCACCGGGGGTCTAGACAGGAGACCTTGGTATCTAAGGTGAATCTGGCTTATTGGTATGTGGCCAAAGAGCAAGGTCCAGGGAGGTCTGGTATCCCACCATGGTAGGTCTAGGCAAGAGACAGGTATCCCACCTGAGAGGTCAAAGCATCAGGCCAGGGGCCCACCTCCAAGGTCAAGACAGATATCCGGTATCCCACCAGAGGTCCAAGCAAGAGACAGGTATCCCACCTCAGAGGTTTATGTATCAGGACAGGTTCCTACCTGCGAGGTCTAGACTGATATCCGGTATCCCACCAGAGGTCTACGCAAGAGACAGGTTTCCCCCCTCAGAGGTCTAAGCATCAGCACAGGTTCCCACCTCCGAGATTGATGCTGCTGGTATCTAGTCCACCCAGAGAAGACTCGGTATCGCACCAGAGGTCTAAAGTTCCGGACTGGTATCCCACCACTGAGGTCTAGGCAAAAGGGCCTTGTTGTCTAAGGGTTATCTGTCTAATTGGTATGTGGCCAAGGAGCGAGGTTCAAGGAGGATTTCCGACATCAAGCTGGAGTCTACCTGCGCGGAGTATAATCAACCAGATGGATTACCCTTGGACAACGAGGCCCCTTGACCTAGACCTCCAGTGAGATACTGGATGATTACTTTGGCTCGCAATGGATGCTCCTTAGTTGGACCCTAGTTGGTTATGCTCCTTGTGGGTGGACTCTAGCTTAATGTCGAAAATGCTCCTTGAACCTGGCTCGTTGGCCGCATAACAATTAGATACATAATCCTTGGACACGAGGCCCTTTTGCCTGGACCTCCGTGGTGGGATAGGAGTCCCGAACTTCAGACCTTTGGTGGGATACTGAGTCTTCTCTGGGTGGACTAGATACCAGTACCATAGACATCAGAGGTGGGAACCTGTCCTAATGCTTAGACCTCTGAGGTGGGATACCTGTCTCTTGCTTAGACCTCTTCCGGGATACTGGATATGTGTCTAGACCTCGTAGGTGGGAACCTGTCCTGATATTTAGTAGACCTCTGAGGTGGGATACCTGTCTCTTACTTAGACCTCCAGTGGGATACTGGATATCTGTCTAGACCTCGGAGGTGGAAACCTGTCCTGATGCTTACACCTCGGAGGTAGGATACCTGTCTGTTGCTCTGACATCTGATGGGATACTGGATATCTCTTTAGACCTCAGTGGTGGGAACCTCTTCACATGCTTAGACCTGTGAGGTGGGATATCTCTCGCTTGCCTAGACCTCCGGTAGGATACCGGACCTCCCTGGACCTTCCTCGTCAGCCACACACCAATAAGCCTGATTCATCTTAGATACCAAGGTCTCCTCTCGAGACCCGAGGTAGGACACCGGCTCCTTCATGTATAGACCCGCGGTCGGATGCCAAAGCTGTTCATATCTCCGGACCCTAACTGTGGTGTGCCTGGGACTACCTGCTCAGATCTTGTCTATTACACAATGTTGCATAAAGAAAGTAAAATATCAAGTGCCACACCCCATAGATATACTCAAGGAAATCCCTCAATCTAATGGCACTCCTCCAAGCGCAAAATATGACCATACCATAGGAAATCCTTCGATCTATAACATACGTCCTTCCTGTATGTTCCACAAAATTAAGCAGATTCCTTCCCTGTATCTGACTATGCGCAGCTGCTACATTTTTCTACATGCAATATCCATGCACTAATTCATCTAACTACCCATGGTTAACTAAATCTGTCTTACCACACCTATTCCTTTAAGAACTGGAACCTTGAGAGCTGCAGGGAGCTCCTCCAGGTACAAAATGCCCAACAAGAGTGAAGAAAATTTGGTAGCCATGATATAAACCCAGCTTCTTAAATTAAATATTCTAAAATTGCTATTAAAAAGTATATATCTTTTCTGTCATAAAGCTTTAACAAATATGTTTAAGTTCTTAATAATTGAAATTTAAAATATTGTTGACTATAAACTATGGAACAAATAAGTAGAAAAATAAATGACAATTTTGTTTAGTCAACAAAAACCTCAGCATATACAACATTTTTACATGAATTCTATTCTTGTTAACAGATATACTACCATATTTTCGCTCACAAGAGCCCCCTTCACAAATTAGGTTAGCAGCAATCTATTTCCAAATAGGCCTAGCATCTTGGCAAAAACTAACGTCGTAGGGGTTTTTATGAAGGAAGAACTTTAGCTTACCAATTACCCACTACAAGGACACTCCTCACGAAAGCCTCTACGTACACTCTCCAGCCCAAGCAACTGCCATTAATGCTTCCTTCCACAAGCTCCACCCCTCAATCACGCGTGGCACCAGTGTCAGTACTACAAACGTCTTCTATTGATAATGTTTCTACCCGACTTTTCTCCTTTTCGTTGAACTCCAGCCCCAGGGATCAAGCTGTAGGTTTGGCAGAACCGACCCCAGGCCCCCCTTCTCGGGTAATTGGAAGAACAAATCCTGTTTCTACACCTCAAGCAGTTCTCAGGCATCCTGGCCCCTGACGAGAACCCATTGCTGCCATTCGTTGCAAATTGCCACATTCATTTTCAACACCATCTCATGCAAAGCGTGGCATGAGTGTTGAGTTTAAACTTGGTGTTCTTTCTTGGTGGCACCATTCCGAGAGTGATAATAGCAACAGTGGTTTCCATACTACTACTGCAGCTGAGGTGCTGAAAAGGTTTGAAATAAAGAACCGATCTCAGCTTTCACGATAGCGGAAAGTAAGTTTTATCTACCTTGTATATTTAATTCTCCTTGAAGACAACTCTAACTTGAGATTATGAAGAATTAGGTTGAGGCAAACCTACTACAGCAGAAGAGTACAATAAAGGGGAATTGCCCATTAAACCCCCGATGGCCAGCTGTAACGACCCTACGTTATAGAGCTATGGTAACCTACGTCTATGCCCATACATAAGACCAAGAGGTCAGATGGTAGATGAGGCGGATATGCGCCAGCATATCCGAGGGATATCTGATGGTCAAGATATGTCTAAGAACAGAAGCTACTTAAGGAAATGGTGTAGCTAAGTAGTGGTAGTAACGTGACAATGTCGGCTCTGGCCTAAGGATAGGACAGAAGACCAGGTGAGTTTACCCTGTCTGAGGAAGTTACATTACCCTACCATGGAGACGGGTTTCGTGTCACCACGGACATATTTACCCTACCATTCGGACACTATTACCCTACCTTCCGTCGGAAACGTTCGCGGAAGAATTTCCGGAAATGTTAGGATTGTTTGTTACGCAATGACGATTGACTGACAGTTATTTGCGTTTTGATCGGAAGACTACAGGAGGAGCTATAGTGCTCCGAACAAGCTGTAACTTGGTAGAATTATTCCTAACAGGTACCTGCGGCCCCAGGGTTTGCCCCGGGCGTCATGGGTCAAAATGGGTGGAGTTGCCATCTTACTAGTTAAATGGAGTTCATGGACTCGGAGACATGTCCATAACACTGTATACCTCCCTACTGTCCGTCCGACCGCAAGCTGTTCGCAGAAGATATAAGGGGGTGAAGGTGAGAAGGTCAAGTACCTTCTCTACAAAGAACAGAGTAAAACAGACCAAAACTGACAGAGTTAGCGTGAGCTATCCGGAAGCGTTCCCAGAGTGGTCCAGGGTAGTACCGGAAACATCTGGGAAGGTTTTACGCCAATCAAGCCTACACCTGCCCCTTTGCCGTAGGCGCTTTGTGGGTTGTTTGAGGACTCAAATAGCATGATGCTTATCACAAGGAGTAGTGTGTCGGGGGTAAGGGACCATGGGTAGTGCCCATGGGTCCCGCTGCCGCTGCAGCTCTCCGCTCGAGCGTTGTAAAGCTTCTAAGTTCGCAATCAAGATAGATAGAACTCAACCGGAAGACAGCTGATGTTTATGGGAGCTTGCATAGGTTATAGCACATGGGAAGAGAGTCATTTACTTAGCTTTCCTAGGCGTCTCAACAGTTAGCCACTGACGAGACACTGATGCACCGAGGTTTTCACTCCAGCAGGTGTATTGGTAAACAGCTCACAGAAACTGATATGCATATAGGAGAATGTTAGGGGGTAGGTAACTCTAAAGTCAAGCGAGTGTACACTAGGCCCTGTAATCTTCTGTCTCGGAGATAGTCAAGAAGGCTCGTAAAGATAGAAGTAAAGTAGAACGAATATATTGATAAGATCTCTTCTCCGGTCGCTGATGATAGACTTAAAGCTAGGGAGGCACCTCGATATTTATATTCCGCGTCTGGGTGGTCGCGGCCTACATCCACTCCCTTACTGACTATGTACCTGCCATACTAACCCTTCAGTGTCTTTGGAGTGCGAACTCCGTTTGACCCTGAAAACTAACTTCCCCGCTCTCTTCCTTAGTGGAGTGATCAGCTCCGTCAAAGGACTTAACAATGACTCTTCTATGTGCATAGCTTAGAGTGCATGACGAAGATAACTAACTCGACTAGTGAGTTGTTATTAACCAATCGTAACTAGGTCTTCCGGATGACTGTAGCTTACGCGGGCTGAAGGGATATGCATATTACTTCTTGTAATTGCATATAGACTTGCAGAGGTCGTAGCTCATTAACTAACCAACAATCTGAACCAACTAAGTCTTATCTTGTAGAGCGGAGCTCCTTCAATGTTATCCAGCGAAAACCCCGCGGTCGCATGCCTCGTATCTCCGCGGAGCGGGCTGCATAGATGCCTTATCGTTCCGTGCGATAATAAGGTATCGTCACGATAACTACCGCCGGGCACGGAGTCGAACACGTGACCTTTATGAATTTAGTCACGTGCCGCACCGATTACGCTATTATGTGTAACATTAGCTGCCTCCTCTCCGAGACTCGTCCTCGAGTCTTTCTATGTTCTAAAGTAATCTATATATGGTACATTTCTCTAGTCGTAAAGAAAATTCCGTTTAGGACTCTCTCTAGGTAGGGTGAAAAACCTTTGCGCGTTTACTTGTCCACGCCTAGGAAAACCTTTCCTGATAATCCTACCTCAGCTTTGGCATTTCCGGGTTATCCCTATGAAATTCCTCTACTAAGTCGGTAGCATGGTGAAGATGCTCCGGTGGGTCCCAGGTGTTTTGATCCTCCGAACACCCTTTCCATTTAACAAAATATTTGAGTTCTCGGATGCGTTTATTGCGTCGAGAGACTCTTTTTGTGTAGGTGAGAATTTCGCTTTTAACGATTTTCTCGACCTCCCATTCCAGATCGCCATCGGTCTCTTCTGGGTCCTGCGGCCTCTGTTCCCTGTCTGGTCGAACCGATGTTCGGTAGGGTTCGAGGAGCGACACATGAAATACGGGGTGTATTTTCCATCGTTCGGAAATTTCCAACTTGAAAGCGCGATCTCCTCGTTTCTCGAGTATTCGAAAGGGTCCGTAAAGTTTTAGCCTCAACTTCTTGGATGGTCGCTTGGTTCGAATATTCTTCGCATTGAACATTACTCGATCTCCAACCTTGTAATCCGGTTGTTGCTTAACTTTGGGATCGTAGTACTTGCTCATTGCTTCGCGAGTGAGTTGTAGGGTGTCCCGGGCTTGTTGGTGTATTTCCTTCATCCAGTGAGCGTAGGTTGTTGCTCCTGGATTCCGTACTTCTCTTTCTTTCATCCACTCCGTTTGTGGATGATAACCGTAGTTTGCGTAGAATGGGGTCAAACCGTGCGCTTGGGTTACCGAGTTGTTGTATGCATGCTCGGCTAGAGGTAGTAGAGAACACCAGTCATCCTGGTCATAGTTGACGAAACTTCGAAGGTAACCTTCCAGCACTTGGTTGGTTCTTTCGGTTTCTCCGTCGGTTTGAGGATGGTAGGCGGTTGACATCCTTCGTTTGATGTCTAGTGATGCGCACAGTGATTCCCAGAATTCTCCTGCAAACTTGGCGTCCATGTCTGAAACGATTTCAGTGGGCAGCCCATGAAGCTTCCAAACTTCTCGTAGGAATACGGTTGCCACATCCTTAGCACTAGCGCTGGTTGCTAATGGTATAAAGTGGGCCATCTTGGTGAATCGGTCGACTACTACCATAATTTGGGTGTTGTCGTTCGATGGAGGAAGTTGTGTAATGAAGTCCGTGGAAATCGAGCTCCAGGCTGCGAAAGGTATTTGTAACGGTTGTAAGAAACCGTACTTGGCATGTCTTGGGGCTTTACTATGTTGGCATTCGTCGCATGAGCGAACATAGTCGTTGACCCAGTCGCTTAATCCTTTCCAGTGAAAATCTTGCGCAATGATTTCCAAGGTCTTTTCTTGTCCGAAATGTCCCGCTACTTTAGAGTCGTGACAACTTTTCGCGATCAAGGTTCGTAGTTCCTCCGAGGCTGGTACGTACAGCCTATTTTTGAAATAGATGAGTCCATCTTTGGTTGACCAGTGCTTAGGCCATTGTGCGTTATCGTTTCTTAATCTTTCCAATTCCTTGCTTCTGGATTCCCAGTCCTCGTCCTTTTCTCCTGCTTCTTTTACCGATGTTGTGAACTCTTCATGGAACTTCTTGGGGTTTGCGTTTAGCACTACCCTAGTTGCCATGACCACTGATTCTTTATGCAGTTGGTCGTGAGTTTCTTCGTCGGTTAAATCGAAGTGCTGGTTGAGGTTCGAGTCTTCGTTTAGGAAGTTGATACGAGGTGGGGTCTCGGTTAATCCAGTCCCAGTGCTCCCGAATCCCTGTTCTCCTCTCTCCGTGTCATCTAACTCCATTTCTTCTTGGAGTTCACCTGTATGAATCTTTTCTAAGATTAACTGGGCAATTTTCGTGCCAGCCTGTGCTTTGTAGTCTTCCCTATGCGTATTGTACAGCAGTGCCTTGACTTCTCCTCGGTAATCCGCATCGATGACCCCGGCACGGGTGTCAATTCCGTATTTGGTAGCTAAACCACTTTTTGGTGCGATGCGACCGTAAGTTCCTTTTGGTACTGCGATTGCTATTCCGGTTTCGAGTAATGCTTGTCCTTTTCCAGGTACGATAGTATCTTTTAATGCATACAAATCGTAGCCGGCTGCTTCTCTGGTTCCTCTGGTTGGTAACTTAGCCTCCGGGCAGAGTCGCATTGCTCGAAATAGGTTTTGTGTAGGGTTGACTGTTACTTTCTCGTTATTTTCCGATCCTAGAACTATAGAAATTCGGATGATGGCGAAGTGCGCTGGTTTTAGAATCGACTGCTCAGTTCGTTCAGCTCCTCCCTCAGGGCGGTACTCCGGCCGCCTAGTCAGCGCATCTGGCTTGCTACTACTTGTCCCTGGTCGATAAACGATTTTGAAGTTAAAAGCGGTTAACTTCTGCGCCCAGGGAATTTGTCACGCGCTCCAGGCTTTTGTGATGAGGAAGTACTGTAGGTTCTGGTGATCCGTATACACGGTGATTGGACGATCCGTTCACATCAAATAATGTCGCCATTCTTTGAACGCTTCGACAATGGCAAGAAGTTCCTTGTCATGGATATCGTAATTGCGTTCAGCGGGATTTAACTTTCAGGAGTGATATGCGATTGGGTGTAGTCGTTTCTCCATGAATTGGGAGAGTACGCAGCCCAAAGCGAAATCGCTAGCGTCAGTTTCCACAACCGTATCCCGTTCAGGTTTGAAATGGCATAAAATGGGTGCAGTCACGAACTTCTTTTTTAGAAGTTCGAAGGATTCATCTGCTTCGTCGGTCCACACGAAACCACTCGGGTTTACCTTCAATAATTCGGTAATGGGTTTGCAAATAGCCGAAAAATTCTTTATGAATCGTCGGTAAAAGTTTGCGAAACCCATGAAAATTTGTATGTCCCTTATGGACTTTGGTGGCACCCATTTCTTTATGGCGTCCACCTTTCGCTCACTCACCGACACTCCTGTCGTTGAGATAATGTATCCTAGAAATTCCAACTCTTTTACATGGAAGACCGATTTTTTTAGCGAGATGGCTAACTTATACCGTCGTAATTGCTTTAGGACTTTCCGTATGAGTTCGATGTGGTCCTTTTCGTTTTTTGAATAGATCAGTATGTCGTCAATGTAACATACAACTCCTTGATCCAAAAATTCTTTTAATACCACATTCATCATGCTCTGGAAAGTCGCCGGTGCGTTTATCAGTCCAAAAGGCATGACTTCGTATTGTTTTAAACCGTACTTTGTTCCAAATGCGGTTTTGTCCCCATGTCCTTTTGCTATGCGTACTAAGTTATAGCCTTTAGCTAAATCGATTCGTGACATTATGTCGCATCCTTCCACTCTGTCCTGTAGCTCTGACATTAGAGGTAACGGACATTTATTTGCAATCGTAAGCTCGTTTACCTTACGATAATCCACACATAGTCGCAGGCCCCCACCGGGTTTTGGGGCGAAAAGAACTGGCGCTCTGTATGGAGATTTGCTAGGAATTATTTTTCCTTGCTTAGTCATCTCGTCCAGGTATTCGCGTAGAACTTTGAGTTCCTTTTCCGACATAGGATATATCGGTCCCCATGGTGGCTTAGCTCCTTCGACCAGCTCGATCTTGTGGTCGAACTCACTATGGTCCGGTAGTCGATCAGAGGCTTGTGTGGAAAACACGTCTTTATAATCCTGGTAGCACTTAGGCAACCTTTCCCAAGCTACTTCCCAGGGTTCGTCGGGGTACTCGAATGGCGCTATCATGCCTTTGGCATGCATCCGTCCGACGAATATAGCCTTCTCGTCAAGTTGTAGGGACTCATCCCATTCTACTTCAATATGGTCTTGTGCGGGTCCGGTATGGTCCGCGCATTTTTTATCTGTAAACGTCCAAGATTTCGAGTTCCCAATATTGGTAATAGGATGTTGGTCATGCCACCAACCGAAAGGTATAATCATATCCTGAGCGACTGTGTTAACCACGTCGCAGGACACAAGTGACGAGTGTTGGTTGGTTCCTATTTCCAACGGTATAGAATGAGTATAAAGCCATCCATTTTCCTTGGAGGGTTTGCCATCAAATCCTTTGATCTGGAGAGGCTTCCGCCGTCTTTCGGTGGGTATGCCCAACCGCTGTACTAGAGTTTTGCTAATAACAAAGATATTGGAGCCCGAGTCTAACAACACGCGAATCGGTACTCGATTTTTGTTGGAACGAAGGTATGCGGTACCTTCGGGGCACTTATATCGTTCCGGTTCTGGTACATAGGTTTTGGTGCGCTTGGGCCCCGTATGGGGGCCTTGGTTGGTTGTCTGTCGTTTGCTCATAGTTGCGGGGTGGTGATTGTTACCACGCCAGCATGGTTTCGGCTACTAAAGCCTCCTCAGACAACCTTGGGACGTTTCGCTTAATTACCCTCAATGACGATATTTAAT
>LN891075.1:60837-70908 GCA_900010015.1 Tuber aestivum
ATCCAAGAAAGAGAAGTACGGAATCCAGGAGCAACAACCTACGCTCACTGGATGAAGGAAATACACCAACAAGCCCGGAACACCCTACAACTCACTCGCGAAGCAATTAGCAAGTACTACGATCCCAAAGTTAAGCAACAACCGGATTACAAGGTTGGAGATCGAGTAATGCTAAATGCGAAGAATATTCGAACCAAGCGACCATCCAAGAAGTTGAGCCCAAAACTTTACGGACCCTTTCGAATACTCGAGAAACGAGGAGATCGCGCTTTCAAGTTGGAAATTTCCGAACGATGGAAAATACACCCCGTATTTCATGTGTCGCTCCTCGAACCCTACCGAACATCGGTTCAACCAGACAGGGAACAGAGGCCGCAGGACCCAGAAGAGATCGATGGCGATCTGGAATGGGAGGTCGAGAAAATCGTTAAAAGCGAAATTCTCACCTACACAAAAAGAGTCTCTGGACGCAATAAACGCATCCGAGAACTCAAATATTTTGTTAAATGGATAGGGTGTTCGGAGGATGAAAACACCTGGGAGCCACCGGAGCATCTTCAACATGCTACCGACTTAGTAGAGGAATTTCATAGGGATAACCCGGAAATGCCAAAGCTGAAGTAGGATTATCAGGAAAGGTTTTCCTAGGCGTGGACAAGTAAACGCGCAAAGGTTTTTCACCCTACCTAGAGAGAGTCCTAAACGGAATTTTCTTTACGACTATAGAAATGTACCATATATAGATTACTTCAGAACATAGAAAGACTCGAGGACGAGTCTCGGAGAGGAGGGAGCTAATGTTACACATAATAGCGTAATCGGTGCGGCACGTGACTAAATTCATAAAGGTCACGTGTTCGACTCCGGGCCCCGCCGTAGTTATCGTGAGGATATCTTATTATCGCACGGAACGATAAGGCATCTATGCAGCCCGCTCCGCGGAGATACGAGGCATCCGACCAAGGGGTTTTCGCTAGGTAACATAGAAGGAGCTCCACTCTACAAGATAAGACTTAGTTGGTTCAGATTGGTCGGTTAGTTAATGAGCTACGACCTCTGCAAGTCTATATGCAATTACAAGAAGTAACATGCATATCCCTTCAGCTCGCGTAAGCTAGAGTCATCCGGAAGACCTAGTTACGATTGGTTAATAACAACTCACTAGTCGAGTTAGTTATCTTCGTCATGCACTCTAAGCTATGCACATAGAAGAGTCATTGATAAGTCCTTTGACGGAGCTGATCACTCCACTAAGGAAGAGAGCGGGGAAGTTAGTTTTCAGGGTCAAACGGAGTTCGCACTCCAAAGACACTGAAGCGTTAGTATGGGAGGTACATAGTCAGTAAGGGATTGGATGTAGGCCGCGACCACCCAGACGCGGAATATAAATATCGAGGTGCCTCCCTAGCTTTAAGTCTATCATCAGCGACCGGAGAAGAGATCTTATCAATATATTCGTTCTACTTTACTTCTATCTTTACGAGCCTTCTTGACTATCTCCGAGACAGAAGATTACAGGGCCTAGTGTACACTCGCTTGACTTTAGAGTTACCTACCCCCTAACAGTAGCTCAGCCAATATTGGCGCTGGGGGGACGTCTGGCGCACCGTTGGAAAGCTGGCATCGCGTAGAATCAGACCCCTGAGTATGGGATGCCGCGCTCAAAGGGCGCCCAAGGAATCACGCGTCAAACCTAGCACTTAACTAAATTAGTACAACCTGGCTGACTCGGCAAAGCTGGCAAAGTAAACAAGAAAATGCGGACTGCAGGGGAGGTACTAGAATGGGGAGCCAGTAAGGGGGCAGGTAGTATGCCGGAAACTGGTAGGGGGTAAGCTGGTACAGGGGGAGCCGGTAGGTGCAGAGCCAGTAGGGGGGTGGTGGTAGGGGGGTGGTTAAAGGGGAGCGGCTGGCAGCTGTGTTTATCACTCGGAATCTCAGGATGGTAACTAGACTGTGTTACTTAGTTCGGATGCAATCTGGATGTGACAAATTCTAGCCTACATCCTAGGATGCACCGGGTGCAACCAGACTTGGTGCCCGAGTACCAGACGCACAGGACGCAGGGGACGCAGGAGAAAAAGACCTTGCATCTGGATGCAGCGCCCACGCGTCTGACGCAGGATTTATTTTCGCTGATGTAGGGTTTTGCGTGGCAACCATCTCCACACACCAAATTCTTTCTCTCGCTTAGGCTTCAGTCTCTAAGTGCACAGCCCCCTCACTACCCCCCATAGTACCCTTCATCATGGAGGGGCCTGGTCCGGGTCCTTCAAGGTCTGGCTCTCGAGCCTCTAACCGCTCTGCGGCCTACCAGTCAAGGACTCCAACTCCCTCCCTTCCCGCTCACCTCTCTCTGGCAAGGGAAGAGGTAGCCCGCACTCTCCGTCACATAGGTCGCGTAGCCCCTCCGATTTACCCCCCAACCGACTGCCAGCTTCGAGACTTGTCTGCTGGCAAAACGATCCTCCTACCACTGCTCTACACTGCCCTCTCTGGGATAGGCAGCATCATCTAAAGGCTGGAGGCCCTCGAGCAGTCCAGCACGGCTGCCCCCAAGGATCCTCCCTCTCTCCTTGCAATAGAAGCTTCCGTCGGCGACCTCTCTTTGAGAGTCACAGCATCAGCTGCCCGCCCCTCAGCTTCCCCACTATGCCCCCCCACCCCTCCCCCGCCAAAACAGACAAGGCGCCCCCCGCCACCCCCCTCCCCCTTCTGCTCCCCCTGGAGCTAAGTACCGCCCCCCCCCCTGGCGGTATTCTAGACATTCCAGTTGAGGACATCGACTCCCCCGTGCAAGTTGATGTTGTGTTGTATGGTAATCCACGCACCTTCACGGCCAGACACCCCTGCTCCTTTGCGGCCTTCCAGTTCGCGCAGGGCGAATTCCCGGAAGAGTCTACTTTCCGCCCAGGCCTCGCCCCCTCCTTGCTCACACTAGTCCCACCCTCCTCCTCCTATGCCAGCACTGCAGCCCCCCCCAGGGGTCAGGTACAACAGACCAACGCCAAGGGCAAGAAGAAAGCAACCACTGCAGCCCAACTCGCGGCCTCGGGTGGTGCCCCCTCCTGGGTTCGGGAGGCTGCCCCCCTTGCTGCTGGCGAACGACGCTTCTTCGTGCCTTGAACCTCTCCAGTCCCTCACGCCTAAGCAACACGCCTGGCGGCAACCACCCCCGATATTGTTGCCTCCGTTCTTCGGGAGGCAAACTGTCCCTTCCCCATTTCTTTTTCAGCCACTGTTACTGCACGTGGCATTATCACCCTCTTAGCTACCGATCCCCTCACGCCTGCCACCAGCTACTCCCCCTACTATGAGGCACTTGCCAACAAAATCAACCAGTCCTTTGCCGTTGGAAACAATCCCTACAGCCCCTTCCACCCCGCGCCTAACGAGGTCCAACTGGTCATCCAGGGCCTTCCAGTTCCCGTCCTCCCACAGGGCCAATCCGACCTCTTCCCCGCACTCGCTGAGTCCATTAAGAATGCCAAGGATGTCGACATCTTTGGTGCCCGCTACCTCCAACCCGACCCCCTCCTTCGCAAGGCCACCACCTCAGTGGTCATTATCGTCGCTCCCTCTGATGTGGCCCACATTGGGTCCAAGATCCTCCTCTACTCCAAGCTCCGCAATGTTCAAAATGTGCTCTCGAAGAACAAATTCATGCAATGTAGACACTGCTGGAAGTTTGGCCACCCGGCCCCAGCTTGCTCTGCCACCATTGCTGTCTGCCCGATCTGTGCATTGAACCATACGAGAGCCAACCACCAGTGTCCTAACCCCACTTGTCCCAAGCTAGGCTTCCTCAAACCCGTCCTCGGCTGCCGTCCAGCCTCCCTGCTCAAGTGCGCTAACTGCTCTGGGGATCACCCTACTACTGACAGGTCCTGCCCCTCCCGTCCTTCCCAGCCGACGCAACAGTCCTCAGGGTCTGAGGGACAAGATAAAGGGGAGGACGACACCATGGACCAAGACGATGCCCCGGCGGGAAATGCCCGCACGCCCACTCCCCCCCTCCCTGGAAACTACTCCTTCGCCACCCCCCGGCCCGTTGTGGCCCCAGTTACCCATGCTCCGGCACCCGCCTCACAGTCTGCTGCCTTCTTCGCCGCCCTAGGGGAATCCAGTAGCCCGTCTCCGTTCCCTTCATCTTCCTTTCATAAGTGAGAGCACAGAATGGATCCAAACTTGGTGGACCGATTGCCGCCATCCCCTTCTTTCCTGCCTTTTCTTTCCATTGTTCAACATAACTGCTTAGGGAGCTGGAATGTTTTTCTCTTACTGTTTAACAGCCTTGCTGTGCTGCTATCTCCCCCCCAGGTAGTAGCCCTCCAGGACCCCCCAGGCTGGAGGGGGAAACTACCGTCCTTCTCCATGTATAAGTCTTTCTCCCCCCCTGTCGCCTCGGGCCGAAAGCCTAAGGTAGCCTTTTTTGTCTATCAGGTGCTCTGTGGAGCCTACCCTGTCCTTCCCTGCTTTTTTGATCGGCCTGACCTCATGGCACTGGACATCCACTCCCCCAGGGGCTTGTTTTCATCATCTCTCCATGTTTTTTGGATTTACAACTTTTATTCCATTAATTTCGTGTCATCCCACCGCCGGACAGTGTCGCCGGCTGATGCTTTTCCCCTTCATGATTTTCCCACCCTCACACTTGGGCACTTTAACCTGCACCACCCCCTATCTGACCCTTTGCGCCAGTTTTCAGACCAGGATCTGCTGGTGTCCTCCCCCTACTTCGAGGCCGCCTCTGAGGCTGGCTACAGCCTGCTCAATACCCCTGGCATTCACATCAGGTTCCCCTTCGATCTAGCCACCAGGCCAGGTGTACTTGACTTGGCTTTTGCCAATAGGTTTTTGGCTCCTTTCCATGATTCCTGGTCGGCTGACCTCCCCTCTACCGGCTATGACCACATCTCCATCCTCATTAAACTTTCCTCGCCCTTGATGCACAAGGCCCCTCCGAGCCCGGACTGGGACAAGGTAGACAGGCCGCCGGTACTTGAGACCCTGCGAACAGTTGACGTTCCACCGCCGCCTTTCCTCACTCCAGCTTCCGCCCTCAGCTCGTGGTTCGATCGACACCTTGGTGCCCTTTCAGCCCTACTCCTGGCCCCTGCCCTACTAAAATGCCATTCACTTAGGTCCAAGCCTTGGTGGTCTCCCCTTTTGACCTCGCTGCGCCGTGCTTTCAATACCGCTGCTACAAGGTCCCGCTCCTCCTCCTCACCTACACTCAGTACTGAGGCCGGCAAGGCCCGCTCCCTATACTTTAAGGCAATCAAGAAGGCAAAGGCCGAGCACTGGAATAACTTCCTATCCAAGGTTGACTGCCGCTCGGTCTGGACGGCCAGAAGGCTTGCCACTGGAAGGGCCCCTGACCGCTTCCCCTCCTTTCCTGGCATTTCCTCCCCCGAACAGACCAATTCAGCTCTCCTGAGCCACTTTTTCCCCCACAAGACTCCTGCTCCTGCCCCATCTATCCTCAGGCCCTTCCGCGACTCACCCCTTCTCTCCCCTGAGGAGGTGCAAAGGGCCCTGTCTAAGTCTTCAAACTCGTCAGCCCCAGGCCCAGACCAGATCCCCTACGGGGTCTGGAAGAGGGTCCATGGAGCTAATCCCTCCCTCCTGGTTAATCTCCTCTCACCCTTGCTAGCGTTCGGCTTCCACCCTCCCTCCCTCAAAAAGGCCAATGTAGTTGTCCTCTCTAAGCCAGGGAAACTAGACTATTCCTCCCCCGCCTCCTTTCGCATCATCGTCCTCCTCCAGACAGTTTCAAAAATCCTAGAGAGGATTGTTGCCTCTCGCCTGTCGCTAGTTGCCCGCTCACGCAGTCTAATCAACCCAAATCAGTGCGGCTCGCTCCCCGGTCTCAGTACCTACGATGCCTGCACCGCCCTCACCCATGAGCTCCGGTGCCTCCAGAGGACTGGGCTCAAAGCCTCGTCACTCTTCCTTGACATTAACGGGGGCTTTGACAACATCAATTCAACACTACTTACTACGTTCATGAAGTCCAGGGGGGTGCCTCCATACATCTGCGCCTGGGTTCAGTCCTTCCTTTCTAACAAACATTGTCATCTTCTCTTTCAAGGGTCTCCAAATGTGTTCTCTCCAGTGCAGGTGGGCGCGCCACAAGGATCTCCTATTTCTCCGCTCCTCTTTGTCATTCATGTGTCTCCTCTTCATCTCAATATCCTCAAGGGGATTATATTTTCCTATGTTGATGATTTTACTGTCACGGTGGCTTCTTCCTCTTATAGGCGCAACGTGCAGCACATGCAACACTACTTTCTGGTATTGAAGAGAAGGGCAGGTGCTATAGGCATGTCCTTCTCGGTGCCCAAGACCGAACTTTCCCACTGGAGGACCTCTAGGGACTACGGACCACGTTGCTTCACCCCTGTCACCCTAGACGCCACGCTCTTCCACCCCGCTGGGCTGGTTCGCTAGCTCGGCTACTGGTTTACCCCTAGCCTGGAGACCTCTCCTTACTTCACAAAACGTTTGGCGCTTGCCCAGGGGGCTTTTGGTATCTTAGACAACTCTCTCCCCCAGGCAAAGGCATGCCACCTTATCTCAATCGGAGGCTCCCTGTCGGGCTCATCCTCCCCATCCTCTCCTACTGGGCCGATCTCCTGGTACCCAATACTTCTGCACTCTATAAGATGGAGGTCTTCTGGAACCGGGTCCTCCGAGGGGAGACCAACTGCTTCCACTCTACCCCTACCTCGATCCTCCCCTGCGAGGCCAGCATCCTCCTGCTGGTAGTCCTTCTCCCCCATAAGCGCCGAATGGCGGCCTTGAGGATGGCCTGCTCCCCACCCGAGATAAACCCAGCGTCAGCCAGGGTCCCCTCATCCTTCCCCTCCGCATCGGCAACAAGGGCCCCAGACTCCAACCGGGCCCTGTCCACTGGCCTGACGGGGAATTCCTACCCCCTGCTCTGGAAGACCCCCAGGCCCTCTCCCACCGTAAGGTCCAATCTGCCTATTGACAGCATAGCTTACTCCATCGCTCGAATCGCCATGAAGGGAACTCTTCCGGGCCTGAACAGGCACGTGGTCCCTGGGTCGGTCAACAATCTTTCCTCCTCATAAAAGTACTCCCTCCTGAAAATTACTACGCGGTCCCTTCTTTCTCAGGACTGGGCGCTGCAGTCCCCCTCCCCTCTATACTATCCCTATCCTCCGCCGGAGGCCCCGCACCCCGTTATAGCGCTGGACCGCTTTCTGGCTGGAAGAATACATCAAATGAGAGCTGGTAAGAGCTATCTAGCGGCCCACACCCCCTGGAACGAGCCAGACAAACCCACTACTTGCTCTCCCTGCGGCCTTGAGCCAGAGACTATGCAACATGCCATCCTCTCCTATCCCTCTAAGGCCTCCGCGAGACTGCTCCATATTCCGGGAGTTGATTCTCTGGCCTGCGAGGCTCCCCTATGGGCTGATAAGGACCTCTTATGGGGCCTGGGGCGATATATCTCCGATACCAGAACCAACTTTCGCCCCGCTAGGGGCGAGGGGAGGGGACTGCCTGGTACGAACCTAGTTTCAGATTGAAGGGGTGTTCTTTCTTGTTATCTTTCCTGTCGTTAGTTGACTTTTCATGCTTTATGTTTTCTCTATCCGGGAGGAGGCTTGTCTTTCCTTTTACGATTAGTTGCCCTGGCGGGCCCAGTGGGTTGCATTACTCACAGGTGGGGGTTGCTGGCGGAGAGATATTTCGTTACCGTTTGTTGTTTTTGATATTAAGGTTTTCTTTGTACCATAGCTAGTGCTGCATGCAGGTTCTTGTACCTTAATAAAGAATATATGAGTTAAACAAAAAAAAGAAAAATCCTTAACTTTCAGAACATCCTCCGTCTCCGCTACACCTCCAGCCATTGAAAACTCAACACCACGGTTTGTATCGTGAGTTTTTTGTTTTATCGCGAAACATTCTCCACCCTCCCACTTACTCCTGCCTTTGGCCTTGGCCTAGGGGAGTCTGGCTCTTCTCTCCTCTCACGCCTAGGGTATTGACCTCGGTCTACCGTCGCAGGGCCCTCTCTCTCCCAGGGGGTTGGTCGGTCGGAGGCCCTCCTCGCCTGGCTAGCAGGTAGTGGGATCCCCTCTACTCCAGTGACGCTATCTCTCCCAGAACAAGAGACTACATCAGAGACGTGGTAAAACACCTGCTATGCTTTGCCCAGGCGGCCATTGATGATCTTCCTTACTCCCCCTTCCTCCTCCCCTCAAGTGTGGTGGGGAGTCCTCTTCTCCTCCTGAGTTGGCCTCGCTTAGCCTTCTCACAGTCGGCAACCCCTTAACCACCATCATCAGACGGCTGGGACGACAGTTGCAGTAGGGGAGAACCGCTAACAGGCTATGGTCAATCTCCCCATTCTCTGGTTCCCCTAAGAGGCTGCCTAGTCAGACATAAACGCGACACCGATAGACGATGTTGAGGTCTTTTTGTTGACCCCTCCGCTCTCCGCTCCCTACGGTTAGATTGGCTGGCACCCTACTACTACTCCTTCCCCTCCCCCCGGTTATCGCCCACGGCCGGCTGGTCTCCTCCTTCCCTCCATGGTATTGCACTGTCTCCTTGGAGTGGGTCTGGGGGGGGCCCCCTATCTTAGCGTGCTTTGGGCGTCGCTTCCTGCTTGGATGAGTGGACTCGCCCTTCGGGGCCCTACATGGCTTCCTACTAACATTTCTTTTGTCTTTCTGGGATTTCTCAGCGGCTTTTCCTGGCCGTTCCTGCTTTCTTCTTAGTTAGGATTTCCTTGTTCGTCCATCTAGCCGGGCTTGGGTTTCTTTTCTTTGAGGCGAGATGTGTGGTTGGCTCTATACCAGCGGGGCTTGGGGGGTTGGCTTTTTCCTGTGGCGAGATGAGGAATATGGGTTTTTTGTAGTCATAGCTAGCGCTCCATATGTTTTTTGTACCCTAAACAAATAATCAATAAGTTAAACAAAAAACAAACAAAATCCTTAGCTTTCAGAACATCCTCCGTCTCCGCTACACCTCGGGCAATTGAAAACTCAACACCATGGTTACTATCGTGGCTTTCATCGTCTAGTACCACCACGCCCCCCCATCTCCCTCCACCTAGCCTCGGCTACAGGAGGTGGGCTTGCTTCCCCTCTCCCTTGAGGTCCTGATTAATTTCTTGATTCCCACGGTTCCATCCCTGGTTGAGGCCTCTCATTTTCGTGATGTTTTCCCTCTTCCTACCCCGCCTCGCTTGGGCGTTTGCATGGTCGGCAACTCCCTTTTCCACCTTCAACAGACGGTCGGGACTACAGTTGCAGTAGGAGAGAACAGCTTGCAGGCTACTGTCGATCTCTCCATTCTCTTGTACCCGTAAGAGGCTGCCTAGTCGGACACGAACGCGGTTACCGATAGTTGTCGTTCACCGAATTGGGGCAACCCCTCCGCTACTCTTTGGGGCATCTTCGGCTGGCAGGTGGTAGGATCGCTTCCACTACAGTGACGCTATCTCTCCCAGTACAAGGGACTATATGAGAGACGTGGGAAAACCCTTGCTTCGCTTAGGGCTCCTCTCCATGGTCGGATCGGCTGGTACCCTACTACCACCTCCTCTCAAGCTGGCACCTGACTTCCTCAATCGTTGAACGTCCCGCAGGACACACGGTCACTGACACGCCTGCCACACCCCTCCTCTCCTTGCTTCCCGGTCGCCGCCTTCGGGGTAGTTTCCCTTATACCCTTCGCGTCCCGGGCATCGGCTCCCTCCGCCTGGCACTCGTCACATGGCCTCCGGGTTCCTATATTGCATTTGAGTTGTGATCGTTGGCCCTTAGGGGTTCGGTTTGGGTGTCTGCCTTCTGGTGTTTGTTCTTGGGGTTTTGGTGGGTTCTTGGTTCAATGTCTGGTTGTTAGCTTTCTTTTGTTGCTTGGCGGTGAGGGTTATTGGGTGGAGCAGTTCACAAGAAGGATTACGGGCGGGAGTAGTTTTTTCTACCCCAGCGGGTTCTTTTAGCTATGTAGTTCGGCCTGGTCGGGGGGGGGGTGGTTTTTTAGGCATCATAGGTAGTGCTCCATATGCCTTTTTGTCCCATAAAC
>LN891075.1:71369-88485 GCA_900010015.1 Tuber aestivum
TGGAGCAGTTCACAAGAAGGATTACGGGCGGGAGTAGTTTTTTCTACCCCAGCGGGTTCTTTTAGCTATGTAGTTCGGCCTGGTCGGGGGGGGGTGGTTTTTTAGGCATCATAGGTAGTGCTCCATATGCCTTTTTGTCCCATAAACAAAAATTTAAATGAGTCAAACAAACAACAAACAAAAATACTGAGCTTTCAGAATCATCAGCGAACGGAAAAGAGATCTTATCAATGTATTCGTTATACTTTGATACATACTTTTGTTACAAGCCTTCTTGACCACTCTCTGAGAAACCCTATTGGCCCCAGTTACAATTCATTTGACTGAGAATTGGCTGCCGCCTAACATGGGCCAGGGTAGGGGCGTCGATAGTGGTACAACAGGTAATCAGGTGGCGCGTTTTAGAGACCTCGTCAACCACTACCAGGATAGCATCATTCCCGTGGCTCCAAGGCAGACCTGTAACAAAGGCCATAGATATATGTCCCCAGGGGCGGTCAAGTATCCGCAGCGGGTGTAGGATACTAAAGGGGCCGTGCTGGAAGGTACGACTTTATTGATAGATATCACAATTTGTTATGAAGCCCCCAATAGCCCATCTCATGCCAGGCAAAATATAATGTCGAGACCTAAGCTCATGTGTCTTGGCGCGTCCGGGGTGTCCTGCTGAGGGCCAGTTGTATAAATCTTGTATGAGGCGGATGTGCAACTCGTGGTGTTGGGGAACGTATATCCGATCCTGGCAGAGTAGGAATCTCCCGCACGTTTGCTTTCGTTCAGCGATAGGAGGTGGGAGTGTTGGTCACCCTTGTCCAGGGTGCGGAGGACCTGGGTTGGAATTGTGTCAGCTTTATAGGCTTCTTTCTAAAGCACTTGAATAGTGGACGCTCCAGCAGAGAGTGTAATGTTTGTCAACAAACTCAGAGGCTGAGACTTTAACACCACCTGGGTCCAGTAGCTTTTCCGCTCCCCCACCTCTTCTGATACCTGGTTCTTCATCTGGTTCAAGGCATCGGCCTTGCCATTTACCGTTCTGGGCTGATACTCGATCTGGTAGTTGAACTGGGACAGGAATTGTGACCAAAGGTGCTGTTGGTTGTTCAATAGTCTCTTGGTCGTGAAGTGCTTGAGGTGGAGGTGGTCTGTCAGGATGGTCACCTGTCTTCCAAGCAGGTAACATCACCATTCTTCGAATGCTCTGACCACGGCCTTGAGTTCCTTGTCATGAATGTTGTAGTTGCACTCAGCGGAACTAAGCTTACAAGAATAGAAGGCAACAGGATGGAGATGTCCACTGACATCCTTCTGTGAGGTAACACTAGCAGAGACACAGTCGGACGCATCGGCTTCAATAATGACTTCTTTGTGGAAATCGAAGGGGGCGAGGATAGAGGCTGTGGTGAAGGCTTCCCTTAACCATTCGAAAGCACCTTTACATTCAGGGGTTCATACAAATGGCTAATCCTTTTTGATGAGCGTAGTGAGGCGGCGTGCCAGCCATGAAAAGGCACCAATCAATGGTCAGTAGAAGTTGCCGAAGCCTAGGAATGAGGCAACCTCAGGTACACGATTGGGTGCGGGCCAGGTGGTAACAGTCTCCACCGTGACCTTGTCCTTCCCGATGCCCTCGGAGCTGATGATGAAACCAAGGTATTCCACATGGATGATATAGAACTCGCATTTCTGTGGGTTCGGCTTCCAGATCCGCCTCCTGTAATACCTGTAGCACCTAGCATGCATGCTCGATTTGTTCCTCTTCATTCTTGCTATACACGAGAATATCATCAAGGTAGGCTCTATAGAATCTGTCACCTCCCTGGCGGTGGACCTTGTTGATGAGGGCCTGGAACCTGGCAGGAGTGTTGGTGAGGCCAAATGGTATGACATTTGAATCAAACAGCCCAGATCGGGTGCGGACGGCAGTTTTCCAGCTGTCCTTCTTGTCCATTAGGACTTGGTTGTAGGCCCCACCAATGTCGATCTTTGAGTAGATATTGGTGCCTGCAATATTCATAAAGGTTTCGGTTAGCAGGGGAACAGGGCCATGGTTCTTGATACTACCTTCCTTTAGTCCCTGGTAGGTGATACACACTGTCCCGGTGCCATCCTTGTTTTTCATGAACAGCACGCACAAGGCTGCAGAGGAGGTGGAAGGGCTAATAAAGCCATTCTCTGAATTCTCATCGACCCGTCCTTTCAAGGCAGCTTGTTCTGGCATGGACAGCTTGTAGAGTGGGCCGAAGGGAGAGGTGAAGCCAGGTTTGAAGGGGATCTCGTGGTCTACGTCTGGTCAGCTGAGGGGTAACTGGGTTTGTTCGTTTTCTAGGAATACAGGTCGGAACTCATGATACTCAAGAGTGACCATCTCCTTGACTTCCTGGTGTTGTAATACTGTGTGGTCAAGGGCGCGTTGGCTGGCATAAGCTTTCAGGAAGTGGGGAATCTCATATTCGATTCCTTGGATACCAGTTATATCCGTAGTGCAGTGTTTGAGACAGTAGTAGGATTCAAACATAACAGGATTGGAGGCAAAGTGGATAGTGAGGTCATGTTGTTTCAACTAAGGAATGCCCTGGGTGGGGCAGTAGCCACCAAGTTTGGTGAGAAAGACGAGGACTGATTCTAGGTGGTCATTTATTTTTAGATCGAAGTGGGCCATGTGGGTGATAGCTTCAGAGCTCATGGGCTGTCACGAACTGTGACTAAGCAAGGCAGATTTCACATAGCTCGGATTTCCGAGTTATAGGTATGTTGGGATTTCACATGACACACACTAAGTGCGCCATAGGTTATTATGTTTACCTGTTCGTGACTCACAGTTGTGAGTCACACGACGTTATGATTTTCGCACATGACTCATACTTATGAGTCATGAGTTTCACTCAGGTGACGCGAGTGCGCACCTGACTTGGTTATTATCTCTTGATTGGTTTAGGCATGTTGCGCAGCGACTCATAGGGGTCGTCTGATGGATTTCATATGACTCATGATTATGAGTCACAGGGTTCGCGTGACGCGAGGTATGAGTCACGCCAGGTGAAGAGCGACTATATAAAGGGTCACTAGGACCCTGAGTATGAGCTCTTCACACGTTCTTCTAGTTTATTTCCTACCTTTAAGTTATTATCGATAAGACCTACCTTTACGCTCTTTAAGATTTATCTTAAGAAACCCAAGAAGTGTCTTTCCTCTCACGCGAAGAGATTGATGTCCTCGGCAAGGACTAAGGAGAAGAATAAGGAGATAGGCACGAGTACCATAGTAGTCAAAGGACTAGACTATTGGGATCGCGTAGGCATAGGCCTAAGAGCTATCACCTTACAGAGAAGTATCGTTACCTGTCGCTAGGTCCTACCCGGTAGGATTCTTAACATGGGCCTCCGATCAATGACAGAAAGGTGGACAGGTTCTTTGAGTTGGGATAAGGGGAGGTGGTGACGGCTAGTGAAGTCTTTATCGATGAAAGCATATCCAGTTGCTCCAGAGTCGATAAAGGGCATGGGCTCTGGTTATGTGTTGATTATCTATGATATCACAGGCTACTACTAAGTGGTTATCCTGAATTCCATTTTCCATTTCGTCCAGAGACAAACTAGAAATAACTAAACAAGGAGAAGACTTAACATGTGCCATGTCAGTGCCAGAGACTGCACATGGGACCACTAGTTTTCCGACTCTTCTGGGTCAGGGAGGGGCTCCTCAGGAGCGGAATCCGTGTGGGTGGCAGCCCCATGCATGGGGAGGGGTCCCTTGTTAGGACAAGTGCATGCCATATGTCCATGTCCTCCACAGTAGAGTCAAAGCCCATGGGCGATCTGATCTTGCCTTTTGGCACAGGAAAGCTTTCAGCATCTTGCAGAGAGATCCATCAGACCAGAGGCAGTACGAGTCGCTGTGAAGGCTGGGGGTAGAGTGGGAGCCGGTATGCAAGGAGTGGCAGGAGCAGAGGTCCTCTTAGAGGATGAGGAGGACCCTTTCTTGTCGGCAGTATGGGCGCCGACATTATTGTCAAGCGGCTTCAGAAGAGACCGGTAGGTGTTTCAAGATTCCGGGACAGGGAAAACATATCCCAGGGTATCCTTCTGTTCAGTACTAAGGCCCTAATAAAGGGAGGTACGTTTGGGGGCATCATTCCAGAGGGTGTCGACAGCTAGGCGTTGGAAGTCGGCAAGGTATTCCACAAAGGGTCCGTTGTATTGCTGGAGGATTCATAGAGCCCGTACCGCCGTTTGGGCCCAGTTGGGGTTACCGAAGGCTTGTTCTAGTTCAGCGTAGACTGCTTCTGTGTTTTTGAAATCGATACAGTCACCCAGGACTCTGTGTTGGATCTGGACAAACGTGCCTCTATGGGGGAGACCGATGCCGGGGCCCGGAGGCCATGTTGTTCACTACTGAAATGGGGGGCAAAACGCTGGAGTTTCATTCGTAGCTGGGTGAGGAAGGAGCGAGGCTTGTCGGTAGTACCATCGAATTGTTCAGGGTTGCGGATCGAAACTTGTTTGTTACCGCCAGGCAGGGCTGCCACACCTGGGCCTGGCAGGGGGAGGAGGGAAGGTTTCAGGGATATGGGGGTAGCATTGGCCTATGTGAGGTTGGCCTCAATGGTACTGAGACAGGTCTCAAGATGTTAGTACTCGGTACAGGCGTCGTCTCATTCTTGGATCACGAGGTTGTACAGTTGTTATAGGTGTTGGTACTAGGGGGTTTGTTCTGGAGGGATGGCAGTCCCTTGTCGAGGAGGAGGGACTAGGGCATTCATGACTTGGTAAGCCAGGTTCATAGTGAGGGGAACTGGTTTTGAATCTGGGCGTGGGACAGGCCTTGGATGCCTTCAGTCCCAACAGCCCGAAGGGCCTGCTGTTGGCCATTCATGTCCTCCAAGAGGAAGGAAGCGGCCATGGTTGGGTGTGGGTTGGGTCCTGGTGGACGCAATCTTGTGCAATGGGCAGGGTGTGAGGGTCGAGTAGCCCAAGGCACAGCACGATGAGGACAGGCAGGATTCTGGCAACAAGGTCTAGGTGCGGGGGTACAACTGAAGCAAGTTGTATGAGGTTCAGGATTCAGGACTTCAGGGTCAGGGTTCAGGGTTTAAGAGGAGGCAAGATAATGGAGACTGTAATTCCTAGGTACAGCTGTCCGAATTATATCTAACTTTGTTTATCCTTGGCGCGCCAAAACATGGCTTATAGTGGAGCGATCATCCTAGCATACACCTACCATAAGGGTAGGCGGCCTCCAGCGGACCACAAGCGGAGCGGAACTGTCCTCGAAAGCAACAGCCTTGGGCCGGGGTCCCCACAATACACCGGCGCACTCCCCCACATAACAACTACCATACAAAGTGCAAAAGCCTCCAAGCCTCAATCGTCAAATACTCCCGCGAACAAGCAAATACGAAAGCTAAGTACAAGACCCATTATAGACCCCCGCCTCCCTCGCCCCAACCGACAAACTGACCACCAACCCAGCAGGAATACAGCGACCAAAGTCCTTGGTCCCACCAAGCGAGCAGAAGGCAGTTATGGCCCACAACCATCTCAAAAAAAAAAAGAAAAAAAATAACAAATCCAGTCTAAATACCGTCCCATAAAATCCCATCCTCCACAGTAGAACATACCCACACCAAGGCCTCACTGATCCAAGTCCCGCTGCGCTCGCTCTCAACGCCAATACCTCTTACTACCAGAGTTGTCACCAGGCCACGCCGGCACCAGTCCCTCATCCTCCTGCACTACTGCCTCCTCCACCAGTGCCCGCTTCCTAGCCTGTTGCCCTGGTGCCCTCAAAGCAAGGAAGTCTGCCATAGAGACCGGAGTCTCAACAACATTCCCCCTACGCTCACGAGGGGAGCTTATCGCTTGCCGCGCCACAGGCGGCACCGACAAGGCCCATTGCCCAGACCAACAAAAGCTGGGTGGAAGCTCCGGACCAAAAGCAGTCTCCATCAATGCAGTGACCATCGAATCCGCCGACGCAACAGACCCCTCAGGGGACTGCTCGAAGGGGGGATCATCCCACATGGCCAGGGGAGGGGAAGAACCGACGACCAAATCAGCGAACCCAAGCACACCAGCCACCCCATACGCCACACTGGGAGGGCCAGCCACCACTCCGGGATCAGCCACGAATGGCTCAGGCGCCTGCATCCCCGAAGGGAAGGACGCCACCGTGGGCAGCCGCACTGTAGCCACCTCCTCATCCTCAGCCACAACCCCACAGGGAGGTGGCAAGTCCTCATCGACCCCGCAAAAGGAAGGGGAGGGCGGACGCCGGGCCGCCGCCAGGGCCGCACACTCCAGCTCCGAACGATGAAGACGGTGGGAGAGAACAGATACCTGATGGCGAAGCCGGAAAAGCTTCTTCAGAAGAAGAGAAGCCTCATCCACTGACGCCAAAAGGGAAGACAAGGCCGCGGCGACCTTGCCCGCCGAAAGGGAAGAACCTCGCTTAGACATCATAGCCACCGACTGTAGACGACGAATGAGCGAAACGAGGAACCTAAAGGCAACAAACGTAAGGGCAAAGCCTTACGAGGTTAATAAATGTAAGCGAAGGTAAAGATTCCTTCCCAAAGAAGACCTGAAATTATTGCGAGATAGAGTCAAGAACGACGTGGAGGTTAGGTGGATCCTGGGAACATAAGAAAAGGGTGTTCGAAGGAGATTACCAGAATGCGTAAAGAAAGTAAAATCCAAAGGGGCACCCCCCTTTATATATTTAGAAAATCCTCCATGATACTAATACAAAAGAAAATCATTGCCGTTATGCGGAGCCATGATCGTTCCATCCAGTTCCACCATCTTCCCTTGCACAGCAACTCATCCCCACCACTTATACAAATGAAATCCAACTATGCAACCAAGAAAACCACAACCAGTATATGCAATGAAAACTCCATGCATATTCCGTCTCCATAGCCAGGTGGCTCTGACATTTTCATACAATCATACCTGCTTCTAAATTCTCATATAACTTTACAAAAATTAATTTATTGTATATTTTGTAAAGAGAAAGGTTTCAGCAACAATTACTATTATTTCAACTCAATAGCACTTGTAGTAATACGAGGATGAGACCTGCAGGTCATATGTACAAGAGTTTTATACTCAGGAGATGCGTGAACAATGTGGTTATGATAGGCTTCCATTATACGGACTGTTCTGGCATGGTATTTCCAAATAACACTATTTGGAATTGATTCTAAAGCTTCTGGTACCATTCTTTGTAATGATTCAAAGGTATACTCACACCTCTGTCTTGTATAATACTTTGCTGCACTCCAAAAATACCCAATGAACTTCATTTCACAATGGAAAGCAGGGTAGAGAATCATTGAGTGACCTGCTTTTTTCAAATGTTTCCTGTAGCTCAGACTTTTGAGCTCTGAAATCAGGTTCAGCTGCTAAGAGAGCTTGAGCACAACAGGTTCCTCCTTGTAGGCAAAAAGGATTAGTAGGTTTAAATCCTTTCTTATTTGCAGCAGGAAGTGAACACTGCATTTGGAAATTTGGATTGTCCTGAGGCCATAGTCCTCGCTCAATTAAAACCTGCTTCAGCCTCTTTGGTATACAACTTCCAAGTCTTATTAACTGAAAATGTCCTCCATTTGGACCTCAGTTATCAACTACCCATGTGTTCCGCATAACCTTTTTATTTAACCCTCCAGGTTCCAAGTTCATTTCTGAAACTCCCCAGGCATCATCTGTGTACTTTAGGTGGTTTCTGAAGTTGTCAAAAGCAAATAGTACTTGGCAGCCAGGAAATTGTCCTTCAAAGGCAGAAATTGCTTTATCTGTAACTTGCTGTAATCACTGTTCTCCAGTCCACCAAATATTTCCTCCATAGGCTATAATAACACAAGCATCTCCATCACCTAGGCGTCCAATTGGGGTTAAAAAGTCAGAGATGTAAAGACGCTTGCCACATCCCTTTTTTCATAAAGGCTGGTGCTCATGATGGACCCACAGATAATGCACTCCATCATTTGCGTTAAATATACATTCATCCTGGGTGACGAGTATAAGAGGCTGCAGTTTCCCAGACTGAAGATTTGAGTTCTATACTTGATAGAGATTGTCATCCCAAGCCAGCATCCAATCTTTGTATGAATCTATTTGTGGAAGAAAAACAGTTTCACCATATTACTTGAAATTGTATCTTTCGTGCCTATTATTATTGGCTGCTTTTCAGTATTCTTCCCATTTGAATCCAAGTTTTTTCAACCACCTTGATGCTGTTCAGGAAGATAATGCCTTTTCTACCTCTCTGGTTACATTTCGGATAGATTGTTTACTGACATCATTATTACTCTGTTGCCACTACTCAGTCACCGCTCTTGCCAACCCCCTTGCTCTTAATTCTAAAAATTCTAAATAATTAGTATACTTAATTTCACCATGTATAATTTAGTAAATAAAATTAAAATAGATTTATAGAAATAAAACTTACTCTCACCAACTGAATTGATATAGGGTTGAACCATGAGTGTGGTTTCAGCAACCTCTAACATGGTAACTATCTTCTGATAGTTCCTTTTCTTATGCTGTAAAATGGACCTCCTCTTTACTCATGTTACTTCCTGTCACATAATTCGGGGCAATATCTTATCAGCACCACCATCTGCTACTACAATTCTCTGTGCAAGAAGCTTGCGATTGTCTAGTACTAGTACCACTCCGGTAAAGAGGTCTGGTCCATCAAGTCCCTTTTGTTCTTGTTTGACTTCTAGCTTTAAAAACTTATTGACCAGGAGATGCCAGGTAAAATTCAATCCATAAAGTTTTGGCTGTCTACTACTACGTAGCTTGACAAGTTTCCATAACTCCTTTTCTGCAGATTGCAAAATCTGAAGTCTCACTGCAGATGAGATAAGCTTGCAACCAGGTCGCTTAGGCCAAAGAGAAAACACATTTGTCATTTCTCCAGCTTCAATTTCCCACCTTGATAGTTGAACTTGAATGGGGGAATCAACAGCAGGGCCGGTATGATTCTCTGACTGAATATCAGGCTGTTGAATAAGGGTAGCTGCAGCAGCGTCACGTAACTTAGCATGTGTAATGGACAGGGGTTGAGAGTCGGGTAGCCCAAGGCATACTACTATAGAGACAGGTAGGTTTCTAGAGACGAGGCCTAGGTGCGGGGGCATACCCGAAGCGAGTTGTACGAGGTTAGGGATTCAGAGATTCTGGGTCAGGGTTTAGTGGTTCAAGAGGACGCCGGATAACAGAGGGTGTAATTCCTAGGTACAGGTGTCCAAATTCAATCTAACTTTATATTTATACTCGCGCGCGCCTTACAGGCTTATGCTACGAGCGATCATCTCTCATACACCTACCATAAGGGCAGGCGGGCCTCCGGCGGACCACAAGCGGACCGGAACTGCCTCGCAAGTCACAGCCTGGGGCCGGGGTCCCCACAATACACCGGCGCACTCCTCCAAACAACTACCATACAAAGCGCACAAGCCTCCAAGTCCCAACCATCAACACCTCCACGAGCGAGCAGACACGAAAGCTAAGTACAGAACCCATCACCGACCCTCGCCTCCCCCGCACCAACCGACAAACCGACACCCAACCCGACAGGAACAGAGCGACCAAGGTCCTTGGTCCCGCCAAGCGAGGGGAAGGTAGTTACGGCCCGCGACCATCCCAAAAAAAAATAAATCAAAAATATCAAATCCGGTCTTAATACCGTCCCGCTAAATCCATATCCTCCTCCACAGTAGAATCCCACCCATCACCCCCCGCCAACCCCCCCGGAGAGTACCCCAGCTCAGCGAACTGCTCAGGGGTAAACTCCTGGAGAGCAGCGAACGTACCATCCAGTGTAGCCCTCGAGACAGAAGCCGAAGCCTCGCCCCACTCCCGGCCACGCCCCCTCCCTGAACGCCGTTTGCGCCGCCGACCACCAGAAGTACTAGACTCCCCGCCAGCAACATGCCCAACCCTACCCCGCACTCCCTCCTTCTCCACCAGTGCCCGCTTTCTAGCCTGCTGCCCCGGCAACCTCAACTCCAGGAAGTCAGACATGCTAACTCCCATACTCGGAGGCGAGCTCACAGCTCGACGCCCTACAGGCGCCACCGAAGGGAAGCGAGTCTTGTACTGCCCCACCACATACGGGTTCTCGCCCTTAGGCCAATGCCCACGGGGAAAGTGCCCGGGGGGGAGGTCCGGACCCAAAGCAACATCCACTAACACTGTAACCACCGAGCCGTCCGACGAGACAGACCCATGAACCGATCCTTCATCGACGGGGGACAAAGGCAGCTCCAGTCCAGCCAGGGGGGGGGAAGAACCGACCAACAAACTTGCGAACATAGGCGCATCATCAGCCACCCATGATGCCTCACTGGCAGGGCCAGCCACCACCCCGGGCTCAGCCACAAATGGCTCAGGCGCCTGCATCCCCGAAGGGAAGGACGCCACCGTAGGCAGCCGCACCGTAGCCACCTCCTCTTCTTCAGCCACCCCCCCGCTGGGAGGCGGCGTCATGTCTCCTGGACCGCCGAACGGAGGGGAGGGCGAACGCCTAGCCGCAACCAAGGCCGCACGCTCCCGTTCCGACAAGTGGAGTCGACGAGACAGTACCGAGACGTGGTGGCGAAGGCGGGAGACCTCCTTCCGAAGAAGAGAAGCCTCATCGACCGACACCGAGAGGGAAGACAAGGCCGCAGCGACCTTGCCCGCCGAAAGGGAAAAACCTCGCTTAGACATCGAAGCGACCGACCGAAGCGAACGAACGACGCAAACGAAGAACCTAAAGGCAACAAACGTAAGGACAAAGCCTTACGAGGTTAATAAATGTAAGCGAAGGTAAAGATTCCTTCACGAACAAGACCTGAAGTTATCGTGAGATAAAGTCAGGGACGACGTGGAGTTTAGGTGGATCCTTGGAACGTCAGAAAGGGTGTTCAAATTGTATCTAAGTTTATTTATCCTAGTCGCGCCAAACATGGCTTATGATATAGCTAACATCCCACGTAACCCATAAATCATAACAAAATTCACTACCATGGCAAACCATCTCGCAACCCTCCACCCAAACATAAATCCAAAAATCACTACCGACAGGCTCACGGGCGCTCAGACCATAAACAGTCTCCCGGATTAACGCGTCTTCCTGTCTCGCGAATCCTATCCACCTCCAACACCGCCATCAGCAATTTCAGTCTCCACATATTCAACAAAGGAAAGATACAATCTATCCCAACACCTTGTCGTATTCCTCCAATGGCTCGAAATATCAACAAACGTGCCATCACAAAAACAACAGCGGGGACCTTTAACAAACTCATACCCCCTCGCCCAAGCCAACACATTCAAAACCTGTTTGCCAAATTCTATGTCCTCCCATTGTCCAAAAACCCGGACCCAGTACAAACTCATACACCGATCCAGACATGGTGGGGAGTCGGCGAAGTACCGCACGAACGTTTCTCGTCGCGATCGAGGCGCCGATGCGTTGGTGACGACCTGGCCGCAACCGTGGCAAGTCGTATCGTTATCGGGGACAAAAAACCATTTGTTTCCCCCGATTCTCGCAGTAGGGAGCCGGCAGTAACCATACTCGTGGGTGGTAGAACACCTAACACATTCCCACCCATTGCTCTTAACGATTAGCTGCCCCCCTCGCTCACCCAGGAGTCACCCATCAAAAGGGTTCCCAGTGACCACCACCTCGCCATCCACCTCTATGACACTCTTCGGGATCGCAAGCCCCAACCACCGGTGTCGCCTCCACCACTCCCGCCAGTCCTTGACCTTCCCGTCCTTAAACAACGTATCAGCCGAGGGTCGGTCACGGAGGTACCGCATGGTTTTAATCCAATGGTCCCGCTCGTCGCGGTCTGGGCAGTCATCATGTCCCACCAGCCCTGTGCCACTGCGTATCCGTACCAGGACATAGGCATCCAGCCTGGTAAGCCCCCGAAGGTGTCGTGGCGCGGTAGGTGCCCGCTCGTAATAGCCATGGCCTTGCGCATGGTGCCATTCAGTCCACTCATGTCGGCGTAGCTCCCGTGCCATCGCCGCATGTCCGATACCGAAGCTAACACCTTCCCAGTCAGTGGGTCTCAGCATATGGGACACACATTCCTTGGCCTTCAAGTCGACCAGCTCATTCCCGGCAACGCCAGTGTGTCCTGGGACCCACTCGCAATGTATCGTCCCACATCCATTCAACAATGGCGCAAAGACTTCCCAGGCCTCGGCCAAATCACCATCCGGAAACATATTCTCGATCATCATCAGCGCAGGGACGCAGTCCAAAAAGATGTGGGCATCGGACAAGGGTTGGACTTCCTTCAAGTATCTCAGCGCCCCCACAACCGCGAACAGCTCACATTCCACAATGCTCCATGATGGAGGTACTGCTTGTCCCATCACCCGCGAAACCCCCTGATGGTACACTGCCCACGCAGCACTCGCCTTGCCCGAGTGTTTGGACCCATCAGTGTATACCACTATTCCTGGCGATTCCATCAGGCCCGCGATTCTGTCATTGTGTTTGGCGGTGACCACCTCCTTGCCTTTGCCGATAACGACCGTCGGCCGCTGCCTCATCTCGACGTCCGATGCTTGTTGCTGTGCCACCATGCCTTCCTCCTTCCATGTCAACCTGACATGCCCGAACCAAGGATGGTCGTCACAGTGTCGGAGGTTGATGAATCGGCTGTAGCATCGCCGCTGGAGGTACCGTCCCTGGATGTGTGCCGGCGGCACACCAAACTCGGCCATTAAAATATTGTTAGCCAGCTTAAAGGAGGTACGGAACACTGAACGGAGGCAGTTGTTGACATGAACCTGAATCTGTTTCACATACGACTTATAGTCGGTTACAAACTCAAGCCCATAGTAGACTGTCGGGAGGTAGGCTGCTTGCACCAAACGGTAAGTTTCCCACGCCCCAATGCCACCCACGCCACCATACCTCCGCCCCAATGCCATAATCCTCCTCCTCACATCCAAACCACTATCCAACCAATACCTCAAGTGAGCGGAAAAATTAAGAAAAATATTAAACCTATACCCAAGCACCCGCAGATCCTCAGACGGTTCAACCAGTTCCCCCATTAGTTCCAACCCATCCCAAGCCCTATCTCCAAACCCAATCCACTGGGTCTTGAGTACACTAAAACCCATGCCCCGAGCCCTTGCCACCCTGTCAAGGTCGGAGAACAGCTCCTCAGCATGTCCTTGAGCCGCTCTCTGACTCCTGGCAGCAACCAGGATCACCCCGTCATCCACATATGACACCACTACATGCCGTACCCCCGGGGAGTAACATAGCCTTGGCGTAAAGATATCGGCAACGTATGTGCCAAACAGGAAGGGAGACAAGGGGGACCCCTGTGGGACGCCCTTACTTGTATGGTATCGCTTAGAAACCCGTCCGTTGAACCGGAACCGGACTGTCCTGTTAGTACACCAACGCCGGACCCAGCTACACAGTACAGCGGTGCAGCCCCTGGCCATCAGAAAATCAGAAAGGAGGTCAATGTTAATATTGTCAAACCCTCCTTCCACATCGACCGACAGCATCATCCGGTGGTATCCGTCGTTGTGTTTCAGCAACTCGAAGACAACAGCCATAGCATCGTGGACCCCCCTCTTCCTCCTGGTGCCGAATTGTGTATCTCCCAGTTCTAAACATTGGGCTAGCCGGATCAGTATCACCCGTTCTGCCACCTTTGCCATTACCGGCAGCAAGTGAATCATTCTCCAAGCCTTGACCACGTCGTACCGTGGTTTGCCAACCTTGGGGATTAGTACCACCTCCGCTTCATGCCAGTCTGGAATATCATGCTTCAACCCGTGGTCGACTAACCGTCGCAGACTGTCAGGGCATCTCTTTTTCCAGAACCTCAGGAATGGGTACCCCATGTCGTCGAGGCCCGGGACCATATTGGTGGGTGACTGTAGCAGTGCCAACTCCATCTCTCGTGCTGAATCAATTTCAATCACAGGTGGTTCCCAGGCCCGCGGCTCCTCAGGTTCCAACTGTGCTGCAATAGCGTCCGCGATTTCCTCATGGGTCGCTGCGCTGGTCCCATCCGACAGCTCCATAGTTGGCAGCGTTCTTCTTGCATCCAAGTCCTTGACCAACTTAAACACTCCTGGGTCCTCAGCCTGGCTCAGCTGTTCGCAAATGTATTCGAAGCGAGCCCGGGCAACTGATGACCGGTAAACACACCGGGACAATCGATAGTCAGTGTTGTACGAGGGGTCCCGCCTACCAAACCGACGCAACCTCTTAACATCCTGCCGCATCCGCTCCAGTTCCGGAGTCCACCACTTGCATGGTATCCTCCCTGCTGGCGGCCTGGGCAATGCATTCACCATTCCCCGCGTTTGGTCCCACATCGCACCACTCGGTACATCCTGAAGTTCGTCCAACCGTGTCCCGACCTTCTCCCAACACACCTTCTTCCATGCCGGCCGTGTTCTAACCATATCCGTGGGTGCTGTCACGTCCAACTTGACCAGCTGCGCCATGTGTTCGCATCCAACGACATCACTATACCGATGTCGGATCGAGTTGGCGTAGTGAAGACACAAGTCGATACGTGAGATGTTCCTGAATGTGGGTTCCGCAGGGAAGGTCATGTTGTACTGATTGTCAGCCATCCACTTCCTCAACCACTCCCCCCTGTAGTTTCCACCAGCAGGGTCCCAGTATGCATTGCGGGCATTCCAATCGCCCAGCAATACATCACACCCCACCAGCTTCTCCAATTCCCCACAAAACACCCTTTTTTCATCCTTGGGAGGAAGATATACACCTGCCAATCTCCTCTCCACCCCATCTTCAAAACATCGCACCAAACAAAAACACCTCTCATGTCTCACAACACTAAAAAGCCCACACAAAGATGAGCACACAAAAACCTCAACGCCTGAACCTTTAACAAATGAAAATAAATCCCACCCGCTAGCTTCATGTGGCACATGTAAACCATCCGCATCAACTGGTGGTTCCAAAACAAAAAAAAAATCAACATAAGCAAACAACTCAAACGCCGCCTCCCGATTCCTCACCCCTTTCCCAACATTTAATGCAAGGGTTGTAAAATGCATTAATTGGGGGCTTCTGCGGAACCACGTGAGCTCACTGAGCCCTCACCATGCAAAGTCGTATACCCCACGACAACGGGGTTATCAAGCATGCCGCTCACATACTTGTTCTTATCAAGCCTCCCAATTCGTGGTAGCCCATTCTTCTTCGTAGGCGGCGGGGGAGACACAGGGGGGGGTGGGGGAGGTGAGGGGGAGGGGTCAACTTCCTTGCCCTTGGATGACGAGGCCTTCTTGGCACGTCTCTCCTCCTTGCAATCCTTCCTCAAGTGTCCTTCCTGACGGCAGTTATAGCACTCCCTAGCCACTCTGTCATTCTCGCAGTTGCGAAACACATGTCCCACCTCATAACAGTTGCTGCACTTCAGTGTTTTCTTGCATTCAAAACCCATGTGCCCAACCTTACCACATTTCCTGCATTTCCCGGTGAACTTCCCAGATGGCACGATAGCCGCCTGCTTCTCGGATGCCTCCATTTCCTTGCAGTAATCCTCATCCCTCGATTTCCCTGCAGTCTCCCTTCGGTTCCTCCTCATTGTTCGATCGGAGAAGCCTTTGCGACTAGTGTCATCAACTGTCTCAGGCGACGGGGCCGATTGCGGGAGGACGGGCGGGGTGCCTCGGGTTTCCGTGGCGGTACAGGACAGGTGACCGGTAAAGTGGTCCGACCTGTCACACAACAAACACAGCCTGCGGGTGTGAGAGCAAGCATTCCCTTGGACCCCAGTGCAGTTAATCATGCCACACTCATGTTCTTTGGACAAGTGTGACCCCAAACAAAAGCGACAACGGGAGGGGAAAGCGCAGGTAACCTGCATGTGTCCAACCTGGAGACACTTCTGGCACACCACCGGAGGGCGATGTTCCATGAAAATTCTCACCGGCCTGGGGCGGCCCCTCAAACAAACAGTGCCCTTGGCCAGCGCTTCCAAGACGGCATCGTTCTTTTCAACCACAAACCTGATACCACAGGTAGTGGAATTGTTCTGCCTCAAGGCCTTGGCCGATCCCAATAGGGCAGGGCGTCCGGCAGTGTTGACACCCGGGTTGGACTGTTCCATGTCGAGGCGGAGGCCATCATAGGCCTTGTCACCAGTCCAGGAGTCCACTGTCCAAACAGATCCGTGACCAGTGTCCGCCAAAGGTACCTGTCCCACCCGAATGGTGATCTTGTCCATATCGCGCTGGAATTCGAAATCCGGAATGGCCAGCTCTTTGAGGAGGATCATCCTGATCCGTTCCAGTTGTCCACTAATCTGGCCGACCTCATGTTGTGCAAGCGTCATGAAGATGCAGCCGATTGGGGTCCGGAATACTGCCTCCTTAATGTACGGGACCGATCCTGCCACTCTGCCCTTGTTGGACAGGAGAATGTTGATACGAGACCGAATGGTCTCAGTCGTAACGCCGTCAGGAAGCTCCACCGACTTCCTGTTAAGGAACCTGATGGTGAGCCCACGGCTTTTGGCCTAGGGGGTGGGTGAGGAGGAAGGGGGTGCAGGCATCTTGCTGTCACCACGGTCGAACCTAGTGTTAGCCAGGTAACTTTTCCTACCTACCACAGTTTTCCAGGCACCTGGTACCGCCGCTGCAGGTCCTTCCGGGAGGGAGGGTTCCTCATCAGTCGAGGGCGTTTCTGCCACCGGGGCCTTCTTCATCTGTACCAACTTAGGTTTGGTCTTGGCCTTCTCGTCAGTTTTGGGGGCGGGGGTAAGGGATGCACCACCGTTACTGCCCGAACTGGAGGAGCTTGACGAGCCACCCACTGTTGGCAGTGGAAGGGCCACCTCCACCGGCTTCTTCTTCTCCTTCCTGGGTTCCTTGCAATCCCTTGCATAGTGCCCAACAACCTTGCACTTGCCACATGCCTTCTCCTTATCGTCAGCCTTGGAAGGGGCCGAGGAGGGTGTGGCCTTGGTGGCATCTGGTGCCATGTGCCTATTAGCCACCGAGGCCCAAGACACTTTCTTAGTAGCAGGAGCAGCCGCAGCTGACTCCCCACTCCCAGATGGAGTGCTTCCTGTACGGGGAGGGGGGGG